>CM033633.1:12063877-12232223 GCA_019453435.1 Rhinogobius similis | reverse complement strand
ATTTGCCACAGGTGCCCTCCCACCAAACCAAGTCATAATTAGAATATTATGAGAACTGTCATATAGACTTTAACTTGTGTTTATGGTCTCTTTCTTTTCGGATACAGCCCAATGGAGCATGTGGCCCCTATTAGTTGTGGCCCTAGACATTTGCTCAGATTGTTTATGTCACGGGCCGGTCCTGTAAATAGTGACTGTTCAGTTCTTAAAGGACAAATATTATGCAAAATTGACTTTGTTAAGCTTTTAATCGTTCTAACATTGTTCCGTCATCAAAAACATACATTGAGTAGCATTTAGTTTGATTCATGTTTGTTTGATAATGCTGGTTTGTAAATCCCGTCTCTCCAACCCATTCACTCACACATTCACACACCAGAGTACGCAGACACTGGGGGCGAGATGGGTTAAGTGTCTTGCCCAAGGACACAACGGCAGTATTCACCTGCAGGAGCAATTGCACAGCCAACCTGTGGGTAATTCTGTGGGTTAAACCTGTGGGGATTCGAACCGCTGACCTTTGGATCAGATCTCTCAATCTCTCTGCCAACTGAGCTACTGCCGCCAAAAATCTGAACTCCTTCGATGTGTGACGTAGATGACATCATTTATCACAGAATCCTTTGCTGTTTAAAGTCCTTAAATCATCTCCAGACTCGTTCTGAACATTTCTTCCGTCTTATCACGATAACTACAACTTCATCAGATCCACTGTTTACTGCAAAGCATTGTGGGTATATATTTACATGTGTGTAATTGCCTCTACAGCCAGTAGATGGAGCCACAGCTAAGTCAAAATGGCATCTCCCAACAGAGTGATAAAGTAATGTTTTTATTTGTTAGATCATTTTGTTTTTGGTTCTAAAACATTAAGACACTCAAGAGCAGGTTTAAAGGCTAAAAAATGCCTAATATTTGTCCTTTAATGACACACCGTGTGACACTGTAAACATTTGTCTAGTCGGTTGTGTTTGTTGTGTGTTGTAGAGCGCCGGGGCACTGAGTGTGACGAGGATGGAGGATGTTGAGGCCAATAACGTCCATGTGGCCTGGCAGATCCCACAGTACGTTTTAATGACAGCAGCAGAAGTCATGTTCTCCATCACAGGACTGGAGTTCTCTTACTCTCAGGTGAGTCTCTGAACCAGGACTAGACTAGGACTAGACCAGGACTGAACCAAGCCTAGATCAGGACTAGACCAGGACTGAACTAAGCCTAGATCAGGACTAGACCAGGACTGAACAGGTCGAGTGTGGAGTGAATGAATAATACAATGTGAAGTGTCTCTGAGTGTGATGAAAAGTACTATAGAAGTACAATGCATTATTATTATTACAGACCAGGACTGAAATAAGACTTTGAGGTTTGAACCTGGATTAGACCAGGACTAGAACAGGACTTAACCAGGACTTGACCAGGACTAAAACAGGACTGAACCAGGTCTGAACTAAGTCTGAACTAGGACTAAAACAGGTCTGAACCAGGACTGCACCAGGTCTAATCTGAACTAACTAGTACAGAATAATAATATAATGCAGTGCTGATTCTATTGAGAGCGTGTTTTAGTCCATTTCTCTGAAAATCGATCTGAAACATGTAAAGTACACATTATGTATTCCTCTCGTGCTTCAGTCTCCAGCGAGCATGAAGTCGGTGCTTCAGGCCGGCTGGCTCCTCACGGTGGCCTTTGGAAACGTCATCGTCCTCATCGTGGCCGAGGGGGCGGGGCTTGAACAGGTATGAGATCCACCTGTAATACTGTGATTGTTCTGATGGTGGTCGTCTTAACCTTGTGCTGCCAGATGGATTGTCACAAGGACTGAGGTTTGAAACTCTCTACGATCCATCCTGTACGGCTCCTGCTGATCAGCTGGAGTAGAAAGCATTTATTTTATGACAATATTTTTTAAATGAATTCTTGGTAACAAGATACCAAGCGTAAGAAACAATAAGTCTGATGCAACTCATTCATTTAGATAAAAACGATATTGTTGCTGCTGTGATTGGCTAAAACTCAGCCGAGTCTCCTCTTCTTGAACGACATCAGCAGGAGCCATCCCAGAGTCAGTACAGCACCACCAGTGTGACTGACAAGTAAATAAATAATGCACCTTTCAGAGGTCTACTACTCAGACCGACAGAGACTGCTATCCACCACCAACAGCACGACTCAAAGCTTTCCAGATTGAATAAAAGATAAAACAGAATACCAAAAAGTGTAGTTTAACATGACACGTGGTTTGTGTTTAAGTGGAAAGAGTTCCTGTTGTTTGCTGGATTACTGCTGTTTGTCTGCATCATCTTCTCCGTCATGGCTGCCTTCTACACTTACGTCGACCCCGAGGAGCTGGACAAACTTTATATAGAGGACTCCAAGTACGGCAGCACCGAGGAGAAGAAGAAGCGACCCTCAGACAGTTTACAAATGGACAAAAAAGGAAAGAGCACCAAACTGTAGTTTTACAAGTGAAGAGATTTAATTTAATGACATAAGCAGTAATGAAATCAAACGTGTTTTTGATTTACTTTTGTTACTGAATTGTTTTAATGTGGGGATTTGTACATTTTTAAATGTTTCTTTTTTTAAAAAAGTATTTGATTGATACATTTTGCATTTAAATTCTACTTCCTTTCTGTAAATTGCTTGCTTTGGATCCAGAATACACACTTCTCCAATTCTTGGACCGTGCTTATCTCTGATTGACTAAGCCACCTGTCAGTCACATTCATCTGAAGTCACAGAGATGACGGCTGACCAGAGCAATACAGATCTGTGCAAAAAATAGATTTCATTCATTTTCATTCTGAACTTTCCAGATGAGGAAACTGCACAACTCAATTCAGTTCATAATGAAGTATTAGTCTTACACAGCGCTCAAAGTCACTTTACAGTTCTGTGCTTCATTAATTTCACACTCTGTGGTGGTAATCTATTACTTTAGCCACAGCTGCCTTGGGGCAGAGTTAGAGAAGCGAGGCTGCCCTTTGACCTCCACCAGTCGACACACAACATTAATGCATCGTTTAAGTGAAGCTTAAGGTACACTTTATTTGTCCTGTGCATTTAGCTCGTCCTCCAGAGCTGCTGGGGCTCCTCAGGGGCATGTTTTGTACAAAAAGTGAAGACACTCAGACCTCAGCTGCTCCTGTCAGTGCCCCTGTCAGTCCCCCTGTCAGTGCCCCTGTCAGTGCCCCTGTCAGAGTGGAGTGGAGCAGACTGGCTCCTCCCGTTCTCTTCAGGGCATATTGTCAGACTTGAACTCACATTTCTGCAGCTGACTGCACATAGAACTTGGCAAATGTGATATCCACTTGGCCTCGGCACTAGTTTTAAGTCAGTTTTTAATTTTAAGAATTTTTAAGTCAAAAAGTGTTTGTATAATTCAATCAAACAGGTGTCAGTTCAGTGCCGTAAATATCTGTCTAGTTAACCACACGTTAACTAGCGCTGCTGTTACTGTTGTGTCTCGTTGACTGATTCAGTTTCCTTTAATAATGGAACGCTCCTGGACGTCTGAGGGATTACACAGATTAAAACGACAAATTTATGGGTTTAATATCCAACCAAAAATACATTTCAACATTTGTGGACATTCTGTTTGTAGGAAATTCACTGTTTTTGGAAAGAAATGAACAGTGTTCAGACCCTGACCCTTCGTCTGAAAATCACACACATCCCAAAAGAGAAAGAAAAATTATATTAACAAATATTCATGAATTATGTCGCATATTTAAGCATATTTGATTTTTATCCTTAATTTTATTTATATTTTATTGCAAAACCTTAAAAGTTTCCATATTGCGCCGACTTTAATTGCTACAGACTAATCAGTGTTGTGTTTTATATCAATAATAATAATAATAGAGCTGTACTATAACTGTGTCTGTAATATGTTTTGTACTGTAGTAATTGTATATTTTAATGGCTGTAGAAATTTGACATTGGTCGTATTGTTTACATTGTGTTTGTACAAATGACTCAAGAGACGCTCAGTATCAGATTATACACTTTTATGGTCTTCTTTTACTGCTCTTTGTTTGATCTTTGACTCGTGTTGAAAACCAGGAAAAGTGCCGTGATGCGAGATTTTGTGAAATCGTAAATAAATGACAGAAGTTTGATCTAGTTCAAGTGTTATTACTTTTTATTACTGTATCTTTAAGTGATGAGAGATATGGTTCCATCCAAATATAACTCAACAGGGTGCGCTAGAGAGCCATTTTAAAACATAGAAGTCTTCTTTATCCGTGATTATGTCCAGGTCTTCAGAGTGCACAAACGCTTCAGTGGGTCCATCTAAATCTGACAGTGTTTGCCAAAGTTACAAGGATTTTCATTCTGTCAAAATGGCTGCCTCACTAAGAGGTTGTTAAGACCACACCTTGAGACGAACACTAATTCTTGTAATAACTTTTGTTCCCAGATATGTCCTGATGAATGTGCCTCAGTTTGGAGGCCATCGGATAAAAACCCCAGGACACGTTTGTAAAAGTACAAATGACTAGATTTGGAGAAATGCAAAGTTTGATTAAAATGGCCGCCTTCCTGTTGAAGATAGGGGGTGGTCCCAAGAGACTTCTTTGCTCAGGGCCACATACACAATAGGTGTCCCAAGTTTCATTGGATTCTAACTAAATTTTGTCACTTCCTATTGACTTTTTTGAGGTGTGGCTATGCAAATGTGGGTGGAGCTATGGCATGGTCTTCATTAGCTTTTCAGAATCAGAATCAGAAACGGTTTATTGCCATTGTCAGTGATAAAAAATTCACAAACATAGGAACTTGCTTCGGCGTAAGGTGCAACATAAAACAATGAACAAAATATAATAAAATAGATTTTAAAAAGGCATGTATAAAATTAAGAATAAAATAGACTAAGATAGACTAAGACTATATACAGAATGTACAGTTGGTAGATATCCCATTCAGAATCCCATAAAAAGTGTGTGTACCAAATTTCATATATTTACGACAAACACATTTTTTGGTCCCATTTTAACTTTAACTGGAAAGAAAGATAGAAGTTTAAATCACATATCATTATGTCCATCTCATTAAAATACACAAACACATCATTGGACCCAAACTGATCTGACAAAATGTATAAACGTTAACAAGATTTTTCTTCTTTCAAAATTTCCGCCTCGTTAAGAGCTCGTTATGACCACACCCTAAGACTTATGCTAATTCTTTGAACAACTTCTCATCTCAGACACGTCCTGATGATATTCAGTTTGGAGTCCGTTGAATAAAAACTCAAGGACAAGTTAAAATACAACGGCTAGATTCAGAAATCTTAATTTTCTGATTCAAATTGGACACCTTCCCGTTGAAGATAGGGTGTGTCTCGTCTTAAAATGAATATCCTGAATTCAAGTCATTTTAACTCTAGATTTGTATGATTGTTTGTTTTGCCATGCAGTTCCATAATCCTGCTCTAAACCTATAATTGGCCTGTTGACTTCAAAATAACCCTTTAATCCATGTTTCTAACCTTCTGTTTATCAATCACCTCCACATCCTCGATACTAAAAGACATTCTCTCTTTACAAATGCCCTTCTCCCGGACAAACGGCCTGAATCATGTGCCTCGTTTGCATTCAAAATAGATGCGAGGGCCTTGTTTATCTTTGTACGGGACAAAGGAAACAGCATTAGGATGTGAGAGAGGGACAGACGAAGCCCAACACAACTCAATGAGCTCAATAAACCATTACCATCAGTTGTGTTCGGCTGAAAGCGGGAATAGGACGACAATAAGAAAGATGGAGAAGCAAAAGGGATTCGATTAAAGCCGCGCAGAGCCACATGAGGTTTGGCAGTGCTAAATATGGACATGTTAGACGGATGCTTAAGCAATAAAAATCAATCTAAAATGCAATAAATAAGATGATTTGCATTTGAGCGATGTGTGGGTTGTGTATTCAGTGTAATATATCCTTTCTTTCTTTTACAATTGACTTTTTACTGGACGGATTATTGTTTTTCTCATGTAATAATTCAAATTGACTTGTTCTGTCTTTTCTACTTGACGTTTGTGTTTTTTGTTTCAGAAATAAAGTAAGTATTAAACACATCCAGATTAAATTAAATCTTGACTGTAATGATAACTCTTGATGTTCCTGTGGCTTCGTTAAACCAGGAGCTGCAGTGGGACGGTTTAAGCCGAGTGTGAGGCGCCTGGGATGAGGAGCAGCTCCTTCAAATCCGAGGCCATGATTCTCGACTGGAAAAAGGTGGCTTGCCCTCTCCAGGTGGAGAGTCTGTGCCTCAAGTGGAGGAGTTCAAGTACCTCCTGTCAGTGTGGAGGATCTGTCTTGTCCCCGCTAGCCCCGGATAGAGCAGAAAACAATGTTATGTTAAGGTGAAGTAATTCTTGATCCAATATTGATTCATTTGTAGTTTTTCAGATACAATATCAGTTTACTTTCTGTTGAGGCTGATAAGTGATACTTGCCAATACGATTATCAATATTTCAAATCACAAGGCCAGAAATCTAGTTGCAGCAAAGTAACCAAATTAACTTTTGTCTTTGTAAAAAAAAATTTATTAGAAAAGTTATTTTTTCATTTATAATATAATTTGTTTTATGTTTATTGTGATTGTGTCGTCATACAGCCGTCTCTATAGGTTCATTGAACATTAATTTCTAGTAGAAATTCCTTTAAAATATATATCTTTTCGGATACTGAGATATGAAACATAACTAGTGTAATCGAAATCGATTTTAGTCAGTTGAATTGGTTTCATTTTGTGTTCAAGCTGTTTATCCAATCAGAAAGCAGTTTGACTCACACCCAAACCATTTGTCCTCAGTCTATGACAGATCTCATACACATTACACCTAATCCATCATAATCAGGGTATGGTTCTAGACTAGGAATGTCACAAGATCAAATTTTAAAGTTAAGATTGACAAAAACGTTAATGAAAAGACGTTTTACAACAAAGACAATGGCATTGTTTAATCAAAATGTCAAAAAATATGCTTTTACAGATTTTAATCAATATTTCAGGCACAATATGTAAATATTCTCTACCTAAAAGGCTTCAGTCACCATTCAACCTTCATTTGGTTAAAAATGATCTAAAAGTGTACAACAGAAATACTTGTTTGACAAGTCCGTATGACAGGGCCATTCAACTTAAGGCCCGGGTCCAAATCAGGCCCAAGGGACACGATCCGGCCCTTTCAAAATATAGAAAATATTGTTAAAAGTTTAGACCTGTTTTAGTCCTGTTTTAGACCCGGTTTAGACCTGGTTCAGTCCTGGTTTAGCTCTGGGTTTAGACCTGGTTTAAACCTGGTTTAGTCCTGGTTTTGACCTGGTTTAGTCCTGGTTTAAACCTGGTTTTGTCCTGGTTTTGTCCTGGTTTAGTCCAGGTTTAGTCCTGGTTCAGTTCTGCAGATGTTGTTCAACCCTTTCGTGTCCCATGTTTTTTGTTTTTCAAAAGCGTAGAACACGTTATTTGCCACAAGGACAAACCATCCGAAAAATCTGTCAGTGAAAAAAATGAACATGAATTTAACTTCCAAAACCCAAGGAACATCTAGAGCAGCTCAGTTTCCTTCTCTACTCCTGTATCGTCGCTGTGTCGCCCGTTTGTCTCAGTATCAACAGCTCCGTCACACGTTTGATCACCTCCGGATGCACCAGACAGTCCAACAGATCATTAGTGCTCACTCTGACTCGCTGCGACTCTTTATTTACCTCCTCTTTCTGCTCCGAACCCGCTCTGTCCACTCCACAATCCAAAACAGACGCTCCCTCGAGTCTCTCCATCTCCGCCTCTGTTTTCAGGCCTGTTTTTGCACATTTACGCCTCTTTTTTGTTGTGTTTGATTCAAAAGGAAGCTGACACTGCACCGGTGTAAGATGAGGTCCAAACGGTGGAGAAGGGGGTAAACTGTGTCCGGTGCAGGTGCGTTTTACAGACTGGACGTCCCTGGAGAGACAGTGGAGGCTTTTGGAGTGTTTTTGAGCAAAAGAAGTTAACGCAAGATTCAAGTACTGCATGTTCTCACAGTGGGATGACACTCCTGCCTGGAAAAGAAGAAAAATGAGATAAAATAATAATAAAATAGCTCAATCAAACATGTTCTTTTGTATTGCGTCAATGTAAGGGTTTTAAATTTGCTTTTAAAGAATGGAACTCATGCTTTTTCCCCCTTCCTTTTTAAAATGTTCTCAAACTTAAGATAGAAGTAACTTTAGATCAGTTCTTATGACAGGTTGAACTATCTTTTGCTAAAATGTATGGACAAAGCGAATGATGAGGAAACACTGTTATAAAAGCTCCCACAGGGTGATTTGACATAATATTCCCTCTTTAATATTCACTGTGTAAGATATAATAATTATCACCTCTGTGGGGTTGAGCCAGTCGTCTTGATTGTCTTCACTGTGAGCTGTTTTAAAAGCACAGACGACGGCTCGGGTCACGGCTTCACCCACTCTCGCCTCGTCATCTTCGTCCTGAAACAGAAAACACAGCGAGCTGTGGTTTTAAGTATTCTTCGATTGGCGTCACCGGGGCCCCACCCTGGAGCCAGGCCTGGGGCCGGGCCTTTCCCCCCGGGGCTCGGCCGGGCACAGCCCGAACAAGCGCCATGGAGCCGTCCTCCCATGGACCCACCACCTGCGGGAGGATCCGTAAGGGGCCGGCGCACAGAGATCCGGGCGGCAGTCGAAGGCGGGGGCCTCGAGGACTATTTCTGTCCATTTCTCTGGCGCCTTCGGGTCGGGGACAGGTCTCTCACTGTTGTGGCCCAAACAGCGGTGCAGAGGACCAGGCCTTCTTGGAGTCCCTGGGAGGGGTACTGGACAGTGCACCGACCGGGGACTCCATTGTTCTACTGGGGGACTTCAACGCCCACGTGGGCAGCGACAGTGACCCCTGGAGAGGGGTAATCGGGAGAACAGCCCCCCGATCTGAGGTGTTCAGTTACTGGACCTCTGTGCTGTCATGGCCTGTCCATATGTAACACCATGACCAATCAAAAGGGTGGCCATCAGTGCACGTGGCCCCAGGACACACTGGCCCGGAGGTCGATGATCAACTGTGTTGTCGTGTCAATGCTACAATGTAATATTTTATTCTAGTGTTTAAATTTTATAGTTATTTCATATTTGAACCTCACTAAATACGTACATGTTTTAACACATTTCTGCTGGATTTACATAATATTGTTTGAATATAATTATCGGGACATTCATTTCTGTCAATATCGCCCTGCTCTATGTACAATTGTATAAAAACAAATACTTTATAATAAATAAGAATATGTATATGTAAGTCTAGACTAGATTTGACCGTGATATTTACCAGTTCTATCCAGGAGTTGACGCTGACAGTAACAGGATCCACCGACTCCACAAAATGCCACCAATGTCTGGGAACAAACAGCACCTGCACAGAAAAACAAACACGAGGAAAATGGGATGGAAAAACAAAACAGGAAATACAAAAAAGAAGTTTTGAACAAATTTCTGTATTGTTTTAAAAGATTGGACAAAAATAAGAAACTCAACACAACCCATTATCAAAAACATCCTCAAATGATTTCTTAATTTGTTTTTGGTAAACCAAAGGAACAGGAAATACCAAAAAACAAGGACTTTCCAGAATCAGCGCAATACAATTTTAGGTTGTGTGGTTCTGGTCTCTGTCGATCACTGATTTCTTTTGTTCTGATTTAGTCCTGATGTAGTTTTGGTTTAGTTTTGGTTTAATCCTGGTTAAGAAGTGACAGAATTGTAGATGTGATACTTATATTAAAAAAAAAAAAACCCTGACAAGCCTTTTTTACGAAGGGATCATGGTCTGAGTAGTTCCCTCTATTTTTAAAGCTGCTGCTGCAACAAAACAATGCATTTAAGCAAAAGAGCTTCTTTACATTTCGATGGTTAAGTCCTGGTTTAGTCCTGGTTTAGACTTAGTTCAGACTTGGTTCAGACCTGGTTCAGACTTAGTTCAGACCTGGTTCAGACTTAGTTCAGACCTGGTTCAGAGGTAGTTCAGACCTGGTTCAGACTTAGTTCAGACCTGGTTCAGAGGTAGTTCAGACCTGGTTCAGACTTAGTTCAGACCTAGTTCAGACCTGGTTCAGACTTAGTTCAGACCTGGTTCAGACTTAGTTCAGACCTGGTTCAGAGGTAGTTTAGACTTGGTTCAGACTTGGTTCAGACCTGGTTCAGACTTAGTTCAGACCTGGTTCAGACTTAGTTCAGACCTGGTTCAGAGGTAGTTCAGACCTGGTTCAGACTTAGTTCAGACCTAGTTCAGACCTGGTTCAGACTTAGTTCAGACCTGGTTCAGACTTAGTTCAGACCTGGTTCAGAGGTAGTTTAGACTTGGTTCAGACTTGGTTTAAACTTGGTTCAGACTTGGTTTAGACCTGGGCCAGACTTGGTTTAGACCTAGTTCAGACTTGGTTTAGACCTAGTTCAGACTTGGTTTAGACCTGGGCCAGACTTGGTTTAGACCTGGGCCAGACTTGGTTTAGACCTAGTTCAGACTTGGTTTAGACTTGGGCCAGACTTGGTTTAGACCTGGGCCAGACTTGGTTTAGACCTAGTTCAGACTTGGTTTAGACCTAGTTCAGACTTGGTTTAGACCTGGGCCAGACTTGGTTTCGACCTGGGCCAGACTTGGTTTAGACCTAGACCAGACTTGGTTTAGACCTAGACCAGACTTGGTTTCGACCTGGGCCAGACTTGGTTTAGACCTAGACCAGACTTGGTTTAGACCTAGACCAGACTTGGTTTAGACCTGGGCCAGACTTGGTTTAGACCTGGGCCAGACTTGGTTTCGACCTGGGCCAGACTTGGTTTAGACCTAGTTCAGACTTGGTTTAGACCTAGTTCAGACTTGGTTTAGAGCTGGTTTAGACTTTAGGTTAATATTAGGCCTGATACTATACAAATACAAATGAGAATATCATCATAAATTGTAATATTGAAACATTATGACACTGACACATTAATCCTAAAGTAGAATAATCCCACATTAAAAGTGAACCACATTAACGACAATAAATTAAAAGCTGAATTAAATGCTAAAGTAGTGAGTCATAAATGAGTCATACACTTTTATTACCCAAACCTCGACAGTTCAAAAGTTAATACACAACAAAACCCTAAGGAAAACTTTCCAATAATAATAATAATAATAATACAAAAAACAAAACAAAAAACATTAAAAATATAGAGCCCCAAAAATATTGCTCCATCCATCATTAATTGAACTATAAGTTGATGGGTTCAGAGGGAATACTTAGCACTACTTTACAAACTAACTACAATTTGCCATTTTAGCAGAAACGCACTTCTCTCTTGCTCCACCAGATGGCAGCACGGCCCTGTGGCTCTTCGACTGTGAGAGTTTATTGAAACAGACGCGTCTTATTGATTCCTGGGCTTCAGAGCAGGTCGAGGTGGATTCGTGTCTCAGCTTTGACGAGAGAAAGGCACTGATTTGTCCTTTATATTCAGAGGATATCGCGCCATTGAAGGAACTCTGCTGAATATAATAAAACTAGACGCACTATGGAGAAATTATAGAAGCAGGAGCAAAGTGTAAGGGAGCACATTATGAGTAGACAAGGTGCAAAGGGGGGTGAAGGACAGGGCTGTGCAGAGATAAATCTATAAGTTTGTAATGGAAAGTTTATTACCAACAATCGTGAGGTAAAATAGAAGTAGGAGTGACAGAGTTTGTCTAAAGTGAAGTAAAATCACTGGACAAGTAAAGGAACTGGAAGTAAAAGACTGAACAAGATAGATTTGGGTGATATGGCAAAAAAAAAAAAAAAAAAAAAAGTAAACACAATTGTTTCCCTTGTACTGAACCATCACAACTGTATATGGTGAGTTAAAAAACACAAAGTACAATAAAAAATAACACAAAAAATATTTCTTCCAAATTCTGAACGTTGCTCCAAAACCATATGGTTTTACAGAAGCAGTAAAACTCTGACAAAAAAGTGCATTATTATTATTGGTAATATTTTATAAAAGCTACACTTATGTCTGCCTTAAAAGATTTAATTTATAGAACAAATGGTTTATAAAGAATGATTTCGAATGGTTGAGGCTTAGTAACTATTTAACTAATAATCTAACCCTAATTCCTAACCTTAATGAAGTACTTAATGATCCTGAATCATGCTTAAACTATATGTTCATTGTAAATTAAAAGACAAATATTATGCAAAATTGACTTTTTTGAGCTTTTAACCCTGTTCTAACAATGCTTCTTCAACAAAAACATGCCTGGAGTTGCATTTCGCTTCATTCACACAAGTTTGATGAATCCTGGTTGGAAAATCCTCTCCCTCCGAGCGTCAAAAACACATTACTTCGATGTGTGATGTTTTTTGGTCTGTGACGTGACTCCGAGAATCTTCTTTTCTTTTTTAAGTCCATGAATCATCGTCAACTCGCTCTGAGCATTTCTTCCGTCTAATCACGATCATTACAACTGTGTCACAGTTCAGCACTGCTCGCATTACAAAGCATTGTGTTTATACAAATGTGTGTAATTGCCTCTGCAGCCAGTAGATGGAGCCATAGCTAAGTTAATATGACATCTCCCAATGCAGCGATAAAGTTATGTTATTCTTTGTAAAAACATGTTATTTTTAGTTCTAAAACATGAGATGTCAAAGTAAAGACACTCAAGAGCATGTTTAAAGGTCAAATAATGCATAATATTATTTGACAGGTTTTCATGATTTTCTAATTTTCTCTTTGTTTGGTGTATTAATACTTGTTATAAATTAAAATTATAGTTTTACACCAATCAAGTAGCCGTTTGTGGAGAAAAGTTGAAAAATCTGTAGAAAGTTACAGGAAGTAAACAAACTGATGACATCACACTGGGGAGACAAAGGTTATGCATAATTTACACAAATAAACTACTTTTTTTGACCCTTTATTCATTAATTCAACAAAAAAAATCTATCTAATCTATTTTTATGTGTAAAAGTTAAAAAATCTGCGACATTAGATGAGTTTTGGCCCAGTTTACAGGTTGTTGCTATGGTAATTTCCAAGTGTGATGTCATCATTTACAACCAAGAAGTGAAATTAAAAACCTAAAAAATTGCTACACCGGAATAAAATTGGTAATTATCTTGACAAAATGTGAAATATATTTATCTAAACTACATTTTAGTGAAATGAGTAGCTCAACCTGTCATGGGCACTTTAAGTCTTTGTTGATGCTTTGTTAAGGCAAAATAAGGTGAAATTATTATAAAGTGGTACATATTATTGTTTTGACAACTGCATGGAGAATAACACTAGTGTAATCCACAGACTATGAGCCTAAAACTAAAGCCGAAAGCAGAGGATTCTCAACTCGACAAAGAGCGGATAGAATCGCACTGATCCACAGACATGACAAACGCCATGAAAAACAGAATAATCGCTCACGAGAGGAGCTTCTCAGATCACACGTCTGAAGAGGAAACTCAAGATAAAAATCAAGCTAAACTGTGCAGCCGCCGAACAGGACTTTAAAGCTTTCTGTTGATGTTATCTTAAACCCAAAAAGTCATTTGCAGAACTGCCCTCAAGTCTAAACTAATGTGCCACTTTCAACAACTTTTGCTGAATGTTTTATCTGGACTTTAAGTTTTATTTGAGATTCTGGCTGCATTGTGGCGTTCTTCAGGAGCTGGAGCGGTGACAAAGTAATTAGCCATCTGTCTGCGCTCTGTATCTGCTGCTGGAGCCTGCTGCCTGCAAAACACTGTGGACCGTCACAAGCACTACATCAGACGTGTCAGAGGGGAGAGAGAGAGGGAGGGGGGGAGAGGGAGAGGGAGGGGGGGGAGAGAGGAGAGAGAGGGAGAGAGGGGGAGAGGGAGAGAAGAGAGAGGGAGAGGAGAGTGAGAGGGAGAGAGAGAAGGAGAGAGAGAGAGGGGGGGAGAGAGGGAGAGGGGGGAGAGAAGAGAGAGGGGGGAAGATGGAGAGAGGGAGAAGGGGAGAGAGAGGGAGAGAGAGAGAGAGAGAGAGGGAGAGAGAGAGAGAGAGGGAGAGAGAGAGGAGGAGAGAGACAAAGAAGAGGGGGAGAGAGAGAGGGAGGGGAAAGGATAAGAGAGAGGGGGGAGGGGGGGAGGGAGAGACGGGAGGGAGAGGGAGAGAGAGAGAGGGAGGGGGGAGAGAGGGGGGAGAAGGAGAGAGAGATAAGGAGGAGAGAGACGAAGAAGATGGGGAGAGAGAGGGAGGGGAAAGGATAAGAGAGAGGGAGAGAGAGAAGAGAGAGAGAGAAAGAGGGAGGAGAGAGAGGAGAGGAAAGAGAAGGGGGGATAAAGAGAGGGGAGAGAGGGAGGGGTGGAGGGAGAGAGAGAGAGAGAAGCAGGGGAAATTGAAAGAGAGAAAGAAGAGGGGAGAGAGATAGGGTAAAGGGAAAGAGAAGAAACAGAGGAAGTGAACGGGACAGAGAGAAGAGACAGAGGGAGAGAGAGAGGGGAGAGAGTGAGAGCGGAGGGGAAAGGAAAAGAGAGAGAAAGAGAGAGGGGGAGGGAAAAGAGTAACAGGTAGAAGGTGACTCAGAGAGAAGGGAGAGAGAAATGAGGGAAAGTGGGAGGAGACCAGGAGGGAAGACACATAGAGGAGACGAGAGGAGAGAGAAGAGGAGAGGAGAGGAGAGAAAAGAAGAGGGGAGGAGGGACTGACAAAGAGGGAGAGGGAGGAAAGAGGGGAGAAAGACAAAGAGGAGAGAGAGAGGAGGGGCACAGAGATTGGAGAGAGAGAGGAAGGAAAAGAGGACAGACAGAGAAAAGAGGAAAAAAGAGAGGAAAGAAGGAAAAGACACAGGGGACGAGTCAAAGTGTCTCACAAAAACACTTTAAAATTTCCCAGATTTTTTATGACAAATTAAAATAAATCAACACTTTTCTTTTCGTCATTCCCGTCACAACGATATCACGTGACACTCTGAAGGAGACCGAGAGTGAGCAGTCTAAAATGTCCAAAACAAACTCTGGTCAGAAAAATTCACAAAACATCACTCTCTTGCGATCAACAAGTCAATTAAAGTAAAGTTGAATGTTTAACCCTCACCTGTCCAGGCAGCAGAGTGACACAGTGCGCCCGGGCCCCTCTGAAGTCCCTAAACTGGTCGAGATCCGGATTCAGGACGTCCACTCGGCTGAAGACGCTGGACTCTTCGTACGGGATCCTGGTTGGGTAAAGCTTTGACGTGTCCTCAGGGGGAAAGAGGTGCCAGCGCTTCCTAAAACAAACACAATTTAAATCACAAACTCAAAAAATTAACTTTTATCTGTCCAAATGCAGAGGTTTCAAGCTGGTTTATGGTTAATATCTGTGTAATTACTGGGTCTATCCACATGAAACAAACATAGACATAAAGTTTAACATGTTTTCTGTATAAAGCACAAATTACGTACAGTGAAATTATTACTATTTACTTCAAAAACTGATGGAACAATTTAACGGAAAAGACCCAATCCCAATCCTAATGTTTTATTTCAACTTTAGGGCTGCAACAATTACTCAACTAATTGTGACTAGTCGACTATAAATAGAGATGCACCGATACCGATACCAGTATCGGGTATCGGCTCGATACCAGGTGCTACTACTCGTACTCGTACTCACTGAGGAGCACCTGATACCGGCGCTCGATACCTCTTATGGTCATTTTACGGCGCTCACGTCAGTAGACGCGCGTCTCACGCTGTCGTGACGTCGCTACAGCTGCAGTCTGAGGGCGGCAGGTGCGAGAAGCGGAGGAGCTGAGATGTCCGCCGTGTGGCAGTATTTCAAAGTGAACGAGACTGACTAAAGTCATGTTTCGATTAGCGTGGAACAGCGCGGAGCGGGACTGAACAAAAGTGAACTGTAACGTCCCGTTTGAGGGTCCGAAAGGCCGCGAGAGGCTCCCAGAGGGCGCAGCTCGCTTTAGCGCGGGCCGGTTTATGATTGGACGAGAGAAGAAAAGAGAACGAGGTGAGGACGAAACTGCATAAAGAAAATATAAAAGCAAAATAATCATTCCTCACCAAACTGCCTTGGTCTTGTAAAAAAACGACGTATTTCCAAAGACGATAACTTTGTTAGCTGAGCCGACAGTTAGCAAAACAAGGCGAGCGCACGTTAGCATCAGCTGTTTCTTGATTACGACGCACGGCACGTGCATTTAGACTCAAATAAATATTTTTTTCGGTGCCTATGGCAGCCAATGCTATTCAAACCTAACATATTTCATACAGAGATGTTAAAACGTGGTGCAGAGGCGCAGAAAAGTGAAATAAAAGCAAAAGAAGCCAAAAGTTGACTCTTGAATGTAAGTTTGTATTGCTTACTTTAGTCAAAATTAAAGAAAAAAGCATTTTCAAATGTAATTAAGTAGTTTGAATTTTAAAGAACAATATCGGTATCGGTACTCTGTATTAGTACTCAAAATTAAGTACTCGTTTGGAAAAAAGTGGTATTGGTGCATCCCTAACTATATAAAAAAAACAACATTATATATGTTACGTAGAGTTTACGAACTCATGTTTTGAATTTTTTATTTATTATGCACTAAATGAACAGGTTTCTCTGCTGTCTGCCCTGGCACTTACTGAACGTATGCAGCCAGTAGATGGCGCCTAGCACTTAAACAATTTAGTTATGTTATCCCTTTAAGAGACTGTGTGACACGCTATCATCAGGCTAGTACGAGCAGTTATCTTGTTTAGAGGCAGAAATGCTCAGAACAAGTCTGGCGATGATTTAAGGACTTAAAGCAGCAGAAGATTCTCAGATAAATGACGTCAACAATCAAAAAACATAATTTATTGAGGGAATTCAGCAGGAAGTGTTTTTGACGGTCAGAGGGAGAGGATTTTCAAACCAACATGCATCAGACTTATGTGAATGAAGCTAAATGCTACTTCAGGCATGTTTTTGATGATGGAATATTGTTAAAAACTCAAAAAAGTCACAGCAGCAGAATGTGTCATAGTTAATGTCATAAATGAGTCATAGATTAAAGTGGGCAATCTTGCAAAAAAATTTATATCTTGATATCTTTTTAGAGAATCTCGAATAAATTCAACAAAAATGTGGTAAAACATGTCTTTAAATGTGTATCACACAATCACACAAATGATAAATAATCACACGTGCAGAAATATTACTTTATACCTTTAATTGAAAGTTTACCACATTCATTCATTTTCTACCGCTTGTTCCCGTTAGGGGTCACAGGTGACTTTGGGCCTGAGGCGGGGTACATTCTGGACTGTGGCCAACTCGTCGCAGGGCTGTTTAAGTAAGTTTACAACATGACTATTTTCATTTTGCTCATTTTATAACATTTTGTTAAACTGAAACGGCAAACTCATTATTCAAATGTTGTATAACTTCAAATCAACATTCACAGTATTATGTAAATGTCAATATATTGCCCAACTCTTGTCATAAATGTTAATGATTCTACATTCTGCAGCGCAAATGTTAATTTACTACAAAAATGATGAAAACGTTTCCTGTTAATGCAAAGAAAACATACACAGGATAAATATAGAGCTCCAAAAATATTGTTCCACCTTTCATTTAGTGAAAGATAAGTCAATATAGTAATTATTGACTTATCTTTCACTAAGGTTTCACACAAGGTTTAACAGAAATCAACTGTTTTTCACATAAAATAAGACCTTCAAAAACGACCAGGATATATCAGACGTTCTTCTTGACAAAACAATCCTCATCATGGATTCTAACACCTTGGTCATTTTGGTGGTCAGTCAATAAATTAATTCTGAAATATCTTGAGAATTGCACATTTAACAGGTAAGTAAGTAGTATTTTGAGTAATTCATATTTTTGCAAACTTGAAACTGTTGTTCTTTATTTCAAGGGCATTATTGTCTCTATTCTTCCCAAGTCACGCTTCAACATCTAGAAAAACACAATATCACATTCCTATTTACGTTCGAAAGCAGCAGGTATTTCATTATCAGTCAAACCAAATACCAGTGCCATTCGTTTTCAGGAAATGGCTGATAAAAACCTAAAGGGCAAATTGCAAATCAGAAACTGTGAAGCATCTGTTTGTTTACGCTCACCGTTTCAGATCTACGGCCCCACTGTGTCGAGGGGAACTTTGAAAGCACATTTTATTCTCCAAAGCCTGACAGTGCAACAATTTGTTCCTGCGAAGATCAATACAAAAATATCAAGAGCCATCTTCAGATATTGTGGTGAAAGTTGAGCGGAGACACGACCTTTTTAAAATGATCCCAGTGTGGACGGCTTTGGGCTAAATTTCGTCTTGTTTTGCTTCGGTCGACACTAGAGCGGCTCATAAGGCATTTCAGCGGCCAAAGGACAAAATACACAAGGTTTAACAGAAATCCACTGTTTTTCACATCAAATAAGAACTTCAAAAACTACCTGGATATATCAGACGTTCTTCAAAACAATCCTCATCGTGGATTCTAACACCTTGGTCATTTTGATGGTCAGTCAATAAATTATTTATGAAATATCTGAAGAACTGCACATTTGTCAGTGGTGAGTGGTGACATTTTCTCCTGTAAAAGCTCAAAGGACGACTAAAATTTGAAAAAAGCTGCTACAAACAAATATAAATGTCAACAACTCTCCCAAATATTTAGTTTGGCAATCCATTAAACAGTTGTAGAAAACCAGATAAACAACAAGAACACTTAAGTTACTCTCACATTATCACTGACACAGACTTTGGAATCACAAACACTGTTGAACTTATTACTTTTCTCTCCTTAAATAAAAGTTTCTGTGACTGTTTGTTGAGGAACTTACATGTGGTGGGGCAGCCGAAGTGTCCTAAATCTCTAACTGCCGTTAGACACCCATTGAGCAAGTTTGGGATGCTCTGGATCGGCGCATAAAACAGCACGATCCAGTTCCTGTCCATATCCAGCAACTTCAGCAGCTATTTTGATCACATTAAACACTTTTTATGACACCCCAGACCCCAAACAAAGCAAAAGTGAACATTTCAGAGTGTCCTTTCACTGTGGCTAGCCTAAGACAAGTGCTATACTTGTGCTGTCTAATCAGCATCTTGATGCCACGTGAGGTGGGATGGATTATTAATATCAACATAAATTGCTTAGTAAGACAGATTTTGTCATATTTTTGAACAATATTTGAGAGCTATGTGTCTTTTGTGTTTATAGAAAAAGTTTTCATATCTTAGTTCAGCTCATGAAAAATGGGAGCAACAACAAAAGTGTTGTAGTTATATCTTTTTGTTTAGTGTAGTTGTTATTTGCATTCTCATCATTTGTAAGTTATACATTATTTTTCAGTGTAGAAGTTGTTTGCTAGCCTGACCCGCCATTCCCACTATCTTTCAATATCTTTTGATTTTGAAAGAAAGTGTGTATGGGCATGATCGGTAAACCCCCTGCTTCTATTCTGTGGCAATCGAGCCAATCAGAGCTGCGAGAACGCCACATCCTGTGTGCCGCGATCACAAGCGATAACAAACACGATGGTGTCCATAACAGAGAAAATGTACGAGGCTTTTGTCTTTTAAAAGACCAGGACGTGTCGTTAAAAACACAGCAAAGGAAGCTTTACAGCTACACACCATATTGGACTGACAGCCACAGCTCTGTGCTGCTCGTCGCGGTGCTGTCGTCACGTCCACTGTTTGTCTGATCGACGCATGTTTGTCCCGCCCTCTGAAGTCAAATAGTGTGGCCCCGTTTCCAGACTAATCGACAGTATTGAATAATATATGGAGATTAGAATAGAGTTGTTTGCATTCTGATGATGTGAAAATAATATCTATTCAAAGTTACACATAACACCGTAAAAGAGATGTGTAATTAATTAATAATATGCTAATTCAAATAACAAACATTCTACTCAAACTGCAACTGCAAATAATAACACTGCTGCTGCTACAACAAACACGACGAGTCCTTCTACTCGACTTTGTCCCTAACGTCACCCTCTTCATCCTTGACTTCCTTTAAAATCATAAGCCTTAATCTTATTTTGTCCATAAAATCTGTTTGTAAATCAGGTTTTATTCCTCTCCATAACACTCGCTCTCACCGTCCTTGCACTTGCAGTACCAGGTTGCACCCGTAGGAGTCCAGATGACAAGGCGTGTTTGCTCCTTCAGTCCCAATCCACAGAGTGCTCTCTCTGCCACTGCGGCCCAAGAAACCAAAGTCACACCACTTCACATCCTGCAGAAACAGATTTAAAAAGCAAAAAACATTCACAAAACGTGTAACAAAAAAAACTAATATCTACATTGACAGGTATTTAAAAAAAACAAACAAAAAAAAACAGTGGAATCCTTACGCTCCCTTTGATTCATTGTCTAATTAGTTACTGGCTGTGGTTATATGTGCACTCAACATTGTATTATTGTCAGATTTTGGGAGTTATACTATTATTAAAATGACTAAGTGAACAGTAAAACATGTGATTTCTTTCTGATCATATTCAGAAAGACCATTCACATCAGATTTTGCTATTTGTACATCATTTAAACAATCTTAAAGGTCCATAAATAAGACAATAATCAGTTTTTGGTGTGCGTATAAACATTGCCTGTCTTTTGTGACAAGCTTGTCATTTCTGTTTTCCTTTCTGCTACGTGCTTATTATTTTTGGAGAGAAAATAATTTATTACAAGATTTAGGTGTTACAACATTGAAAAATTACTACAATTTATATAACCCATTAATTAAATTATTCTTTGGGGTGTTTTCGATCAACATTGGTCAGTATTAGAGGTGTCAAGACTCAGAGTTTTAACCATGTTCTAACATTGTTCCCTCATCAAAAACATAGCATAGTTTAGCTTAATTCGTGCTCGTTTCCGCAATTATGTTTACAAGGGTGTCTTCTCTGAGCCTTAGAAAACACCCAGTTCAAGATTTCCCAGACTAGCGTCGTCAAAGGTGGAAGTCCATCAATCATCACAGACTCGTTTTGAGCATTTCTGTCGTCAAAATACGTTCATTACAACTGCGTGATTACATTAGCATGTCCGGACGAGCTAGTTTTTGTTTATTTCCCCATGGTAATTCCCTCAGCTGCTAGTCGTTGGAGCGCTAACACAAAATCCTGACAAAGGAACGTCTGACTGAGAGAAAGTGATGTGTGCTTTTCAATTTATACATTTTTTTAAGTTCTTAAACGTGAGACGCCAAAGTAAAGTTACTCAGAGCAAGTTTAACAATAACAAATAATGCATAATGTGTCCTTTAAAGTGCATATGAAGGTTCTCAGGTTTTTCTAATTCTGACTTAGTTTTATGGGAGGGCACCCGAGGTAAATATTTATCATAGTTTTACATTTGTGAAGTTGCAGTTTGTGAAGAAATTTCAAAAAATAAAAGTTTAAAATGACAAGAAGTAGTGCTCAGTTCTAAAATGAAATCCTTCTGTGATGTCATCAAAATGCGACACACCATTGAAAATAAGGAGACAGTCAACACTCAACTGACACATTTTTCTGACAGTTTAAGTGGTCTTTCAACAAAATAAAGGTGTAATCATGCATTATTATTTGTCATATCTTAACTATTGTGTAATTTATATGGATTTTGGCCCTTGTTTACAGTCTGGTTGCTAGGTAACAGTTGTGGAATTACCTATGTCTATGTCATATTTGCTGCTCATGTTCAACCAGGAAGTAACATTATAAACATCACAAAAACTGTCAAACCGGGGACAAATAGGCAAAATATATAGCAAAATCTTAAATATAATCAAGTTCACTACATTTTAGTGAAATGTGTCGTCAAACTTGTCATATAGACTTTAAGATCCAGGGTCAGGTTTAACGTTCAGTCCTGGTTTGGGGAGTAAACGCTGACCTAATATGTAGTTTTCCCAAATTCATATGGAACCTTCTTCTTACAGATAAACAACTGTCAATCATAAACCAAGGATGTATTTTTATGCCTATCTTAAATAACAGTCATTTGCATATTCGCAGGTTTGTGGAAATGAAAAACGTTAGCTCCGGGACGCAATCAATACACCACAATTTATCCCTTTAAATGTCTTCTTCCTCAAAGGCACGGATGTCAGCAGCTTGTAATTACAGGTGGACAGCCAATAAAATTTATCATTGAGGTAAAAATGAAATAAATATCTTGGCGAGGATTGCTTTTTTTTTTACATTTTAAGCCACTGCCGGACAAGAATAGCCGCTAATAATAAATCGCTGTGGGCCAAAGCTTAACATTTTAATTGGAAATGTCAAAACAGGGTAAAAAATGGGAATAATAATGAAGGAATATATTGGCTCTGAGTTTTGGTTTTTAATACGAAAGGAGGTGATAAGACGTCGTTTCAGTAAATATGACCGTTTAATTACAGGAAGCAATGTCCCGGGTTGTTTATCATTTGCTGCTGTTAAAAACTTTGTAACTATGTGTTATTTTGGACGAGTTATGAGACAGACTCTTTCAATATTTGTTTATTTATAAAAGTAATTATTTGACGTTGAGGGACCTTGCCAAGAAACATTTTAAACCGTTATCTCTTCTGGGTTTGGCACAATTTATAGAAGTAGTCGTCGTACGTTTTGCAAATTTAGTTTGTCAGAGTATGAAACCCAAGGGTCAGATCACGATTTAGATTTGATCACGATTCATGTTCACTTTGTATGTTTCTATTGCTTTAATAGAGCTGCACGATTTATGAAAAATGTCTAATTGTGATTTTTCTGACCAGTGCAAATGCGATTTATGTTACGTTAGATTTATTTATATCTTTTATGGGCCTTTTTGTCGATGACCAATAAAACTTTTTTGGCATTTGAGCCTTTGTCCTGTTGCCTTACTGTTAGGTCCCTAACAGTCCCCAAATTGTGCAGCTCTAGTTATTTATTTGATGGAACTAGATTATTTTACAAACAGTTTCTAATTTGTTTAAACACTTCTTACTTCAAGCTAAATTATTTGCCAGTGGGTTTATAATTATACTTCACATAGAAGAGTTGTTCATCTATTGTCCTGCTGCAAATGTATTTCTGACAGGTATTGCGATTGTGATTGGCACTACAATTAGGGCTGAAAAAAGTTAATAGATTAATTGCATCTAATCAATTTGTGAAATAATCGTCAATTAATTGAACTCTATAAAACAGATTAGACTAAATATTTCACTAAAACATCGTGAACATGATTATATTTAAGATTTGACTAAACATTTTGGCTATTTGTCCCCAGTTTGGCAATTTTTGTAATGTTTATAATGTTACTTCCTGGTTGGACATGAGCAGACACACAGTTAGAGGTAATTCTACAGCTGTTACCTAGCAACCAGACTGTAAACAAGGGCCTGATAACACGTTTATTTTGATGAATAACTATATAAACTGTCAAAAGAAAAGTTCCAGTTGCCTCTTTATTTTCGATGGTACGTCACTTTTTGATGACATCACAGAGGGTTTCCATTTTTGAACTCAGCACTACTTCCTGTCATTTTAAACTTTTTTTTTCACAAACTGGATGCAAAACTACGCCCATGGATGCCCTCGCACCAAACTAAGTCATAATTAAAAAACATGAGACCTTCATATAGACTTTAAAGGTCCTGTACCTGATTTTTACTGTTTTTAAACGAGAAAAACAGAACTAGTTCATGTTGAAGTCTTTACATCAGTCACATGTATCACTCACTTTCCTAATGCAGTCCCAGCATCCTAAATATTCACCGCCAAGAGTTTATAAGCACTTTTCACGAGTCTCTGAGCCCACAGCGTCCCGGATAAAGCTAACAAACATTAGCATGCTAACGCCGCACTACCCGCTTCTCTCGTTGAATAAAAAATTCTATAAATAGATGCAGAGTAAAAGTTGTGGTCTCATTTTCACCTGAATAGATGCTTTTACAATCTATCTGTACTGGGGCAACACAGATTTTACTTTTTCCCGTTTCACAACAGAAAAAATCAGGTACAGGCCCTTTAAGTAATGACATAATTGTTAACTGGTCTATGTACAAGTTGCTAAACATGCCATGAGCTGAGAGAAGAGGTTTTATGAGTCAAATTGAGCCACAAATGCATGAAAATGATGCGGAAAATGTGTGTATTTGATGAACAGATGATAATTGATGAATGATTCTACAGATGTGGTGTCAGTTCTTACCTCAAACATGGAAGGCTCGTCTTCAAACACTTCGGCGATGTACTTGTAGTCTGCGTAGGCCCAGTGCTGCGTTTTCGTAAAGTCAGCGAACGCGCCGACCTCCTCCCCCGCCTTCCCCTCCGTCCACCGCAAAAACTGCCCCAGCGTCGCGTTCACGAACGAGCACTGCGTCTCAAACAGAGGAGCTGCGAAGTAGAGAGCGAAATCCACGATGAACAATGTGAAAAATGAGCGAAAATCCGATTTAAATTATTCCGTTTACGCAGAAAGCGGCTGAAGTAGCATTACTGTAAACTATACGACCAATACATCACCAAGGAAGCGTGAAATTTAGTTTAAGTTGCTTTTATATGAGAAAAATAAATCATTGAGGTAGTGATTTTTTTGTTTTGTTTCAGTAAGCAAAGTATTACATTACGGTTGAGTGGTGGCATTTATAATCTGTGCGTCTTTCCTTTATGTTGTGGCTTTCTTGACAGCAGCCGTAGTAGAAACAGATGATTTAGGAATGCAATTAGCTTCTGTTTATCTCACAACAGGAGCCATGTTTAGGTATATTATAAAAGGTGCATTATATAAGTTTCTAGTGAAGGATCCAAAACCTTCTTGCACAATATTTCAAAGTATTTTTGAACAATAAAAACTCTTGTAATTGAATAAAAGCTTGACAGATTCCAGGCAAAACTAGGGCTGCCACTAACAATTATTTGTATTGTATATTTAGACTTTTTAAATACATTATTGGATTATTACTGTATTGTTTAATTTAATCCACTTCGTCCATAGATTTCTCTGGGACATTGTAACTTCAAAAGCCGTTTTCTTAAAATGCATAGTTCTTCCCTGAACATAAAGATCAGCCTTAAAGTTGCTCCTACACCAAACTTTACAATCTTAAACTTAAGGTGAGACTCTGCAGGTGAATAGGAAAAAATGTTAAGAAAAAAATATATTACAAGTTTTTCATCACGTTACGTTTTCATATAAAAATATGGCATATTATGTATAAAAATGGCCAAAATTGCACATATTTGGGACATTTAAAACTGAAAAATGGACAGAATCAGATTTAAATTTCTTGGTTCATTTTGTACATTATTTGTAACAAAAAAATGTACAAAGGGGAATTTGAATTTTAGTCTTTGAGTAAACTAGATCTGACTGATAATTGTCCTAATAATTCAAATTTCGTCTCACTTTTTAGACTTAAAACATCAATAAATCAGGTTTAGAATTAGATACAAACAAATCTTTCTGTACGTTCTGTTAAAATCTTGTTTGTAAAGTTTGTTGTGTGTAGGCGCTACTTCAAGGCTGATTTTTATGTCTTTGTGGGAGAAAAATGCATTTTAAGAAAACGGCCTTTGAAGTTAAAATGTCCCAGAGAAATCTATGGATGAAATTGGTTAAATGGAAGAATAAAACATCTTAAAGGAGCAGATTTGTTGTTTCCACTTGAAAAAAAGAAAAAGGTTTTATCTGCAGTGTCTCACCTTAACAAGATTTTAACAGAATGCACAGAAGGATTTGTTGATATCTAATTCTAAACTAAATTAAAAAACTAAACTAAATCTAAATTAAAATTTTAAGGCAAAAAGGAAAGGCAAAATTTGAATTTTTAAGCCAGTTTTCAGACAGATAATCTCAAAAACTAAATAAGAAATCCAAATTCCTCTCTGTACATTTTGCATTTTTGCAACTAATATGTACAAAAATGAATTTATTGTCAGGAGCTTAGTGCCTCCTCCCTCCTGTGTGTGTGTGTGTGTGTTTCCTCCTCCCCTCCTGTGGTGTCCTTGTTTGGAGCTTCCTGGGCATGACTGATTGGCACACCTGGAACCCATCTGCAATCAAGCATACACCCTCTGCAGTACAAAAGCTTGGCTCATTCATCCACACCCTGCCAGATCGTTCAGTCTACTTCCGTGGTGAACTCCTTGGCTTTTTTGTATCTCTCGTTAGTTGTCTCTTGTGGATTTTTGCTTACCAAGGACTTTTTTCCCTCCAGCCTGCTCCTGCCTGCTATCCTGGTTCTCACCTGTGCTCCTCGGTCCTTCCCGCTCCTGCCTGCTGTCCTGGTACTCACCTGTGCTCCTCGGTCCAGCCTGCTCCTGCCTGCTATCCCGGTACTCACCTGTGCTCCTCGGTCCAGCCTGCTCCCGCCTGCCGTCCCGGTCCTCACCCGTGCTTCCTGGTCCAGCCTACTCCCCCTCAGCCAACTCTCAATAAATAATTCTGTATTGATCCATATCTCTGGTCTGCTTCATTGGGTCCGCCTGTCGTTACCTCCTAACAGAACGATCTGGCCAAACAATGGACCCAGCAGATCCAGATGCGCTACAGAAAATGATCAGAATCTCCTCGGCCAACACCACACATCGTTGCAGGAGTTGAAGGAATCTAATCAGTCTCTCGGAGCCCAAGTCACAAATCTAACCAGGTTGGTGGAGCACATTTCTCGTCAATTATCTGCCCAGTCTGTCTGCCAGCCCACACACCCTACTCCTGCTGTCTCCTCGGCTGTGAATCCTCCCCCGGAAACTCCTGTTCCTCATCCTGAGCCATATAACGGGACCTGGGTAAAAGTAAAGGCTTCCTCTTACAATGTGCCACCGTCTTCACCTGCCAACCTCTGACATTTTCTACAGACCATTCCAAGGTAGCTTTGTTACTGGATTGTTGCGTGGAAGAGCACTTGATTGGGCTGAAGCTATGTTGGGTGGTAGAGGCGTTGAAGATATCAGTTATTCTGAATTCATTGATGACTTCAAAAGAGTTTTTGCACACCCTGATTGTGAGGCTAATGCTGCTAAGGGGCTTCTAGATCTCCACCAGGGGAACAAGAGTGTGGCTGATTACGCTATTCAGTTTCGGATCTTGGCCGAAGAGTCTGGGTGGAACGAGGCAGCATTAAAGGGGTGTATATTGGCGGGGTTTAAATGACACCTTGAAAGATGAGTTGTCTCTTCGTGATGACCCTGGTTCTTTGGAGGAACCTAATCTCTCTCTCTATCCGCTTTGACAACAGACTGCGAGAGCGCAAACGTGAGAGGTGTCCCTGCAACTTCTTCTCCTACGCCTGCTCCTTGCCTCCAGCCCTAGTTCAGCCTGCCACCAATTTACCCGCGTTGCCTTCCACCTCTCAATCCCTGACATTCCTATGCAAATTGGCCGGACCAGATTGACAGTTGAGGAGAGGTCCCGGAGAATTCGAGCAGGCGAGTGTTGTGTACTACGGTCAGGGAGGCCATTTCCTCAATCAATGTCCAGTTCGGCCCAAAAGACCCCGCCATCAGTAAATATGGGGGTACTGATGGGCAAGGTATCTAAAATCCCCAATGACCCCACCTAGACTCCTGTTACCTGCTACCCTCTGTCATAACCACCAGTCACTTCCTCTTCAAGCCCTAATAGACTCGGGGCTGAGCAAAACTTCATGGACTCTACTTTAATTTTACAAGCAGGGATCTCCACTGAACCTCTTCCAGAACCAGTCCAGGTCAGTGCTTTAAATGGTTCTTTTTCTTGCTCAAATCACTCACCATACTGTTCCCCCTCCATTTGATTTTGTCTGGTAACCATCATGAAGACATTCGTTTCTTTGTTTTTTCTGCACCCCAGACTCCAATTGTTTTAGGCTACCCTGGCTCAAGATTCATAACCCTGTTGTTGACTGGTCTCTTAATAAAATCATTAGTTGGAGTTTGTTTGCCATCAGTCTTGTTTGCAGTCAGCTCTCCCTTCATCAGGGAGGTTTTACCTCAACAGCCTGTGACCGCTCCAGATCTGACTGCAGTTCCATTGGAATACCATGACCTGGGGGAGGTCTTTAGTAAGGAGAAGGCACTGTCTTTGCCGCCAGATAGACCCTATGACTGTGCAATAGACCTCCTTCCAGGAGCCACTCTTCCTCCTGCTCGCCTCTACAACCTGTCCCGACCTGAGAGAGAGGCCATGAGACATATATAAAGAACTCTCGCAGCAGGTATAATCCGCCCATCTTCCTCTCCTGTCGGTGCCGGGTTTTCTTTGTTTCTAAGAAAGACATGACTTTAAGACCATGCATAGATTACAGAGGTTTGAACAATATTACAGTTAAGAACAAATACCCCTTGCCTCTGATCTCCTCCGCCTTTGGAGCCATTGCAGGTGCCACCATCTTCACCAAACTGGATTTGCGAAATGCGTACCATCTTGTATTAGAATCAAGGAAGGTGACGAATGGAAGACGGCATTCAACACGCCTTGGGACATTTTGAATACTGTGTCATGCCATTTGGACTCACCAATGCTCCTGCAGTGTTCCAAGCTCTGGTAAACGACGCCCTTCGGGACTTTCTT
Source organism: Rhinogobius similis (assembly GCA_019453435.1). Taxonomy (NCBI): domain Eukaryota; kingdom Metazoa; phylum Chordata; class Actinopteri; order Gobiiformes; family Gobiidae; genus Rhinogobius; species Rhinogobius similis. The sequence goes on along the minus strand of CM033633.1, from coordinate 12,203,738 downwards.
AATCGCTTTGTTTTTGTCTACCTGGACGATATCCTTATATTTTCCAGAGACCGCTTTGAACATCGCCTTCATGTCCGCCTAGTCCTGCAAAGACTATTAGAAAATAAACTGTTTTTGAAGGCAGAGAAATGTGAATTCCACGTCAGCTCCATCTCCTTTCTGGGTTTTATCATTGAGTGGACAAGTTAAAGCAGATCCCGTGAAGATCAAGGCTGTCTCTGATTGGCCTCCTCCTTCCAATAGGAAACAACTGCAAAGATTCCTTGGCTTTGCCAACTTTTACAGACGGTTCATTAGAGATTACAGCAAGGTTGCCCTACCCCTCACCAGACTCACATCTGCAAAACTCCCATTTCAGTGGACTGCGAGAAGCAGATTTCGCTTTTAATAAGCTCAAGAGGTTATTCACTACAGCACCGTATTGACCCAACCTGATCCGTCAAACAGTTTATTGTTGAGGTTGACGCCTGGATGTAGGAGTTGGCGCAGTTCTCTCCCAGCGTTCTGACACAGATTCTCGTCTCCACCCTTGTGCCTTCTTTTCCAGGAGGTTGGCTCCTGCCGAGTGCAAACCACGATGTGGGCAATAGAGAACTTCTGGCAGTAAAGCTTGCACTAGAGGAGTGGAGGCATTGGCCAGAAGGAGCAGAACAACCTTCGTGGTATGGACGGACCACAAGAATCTAGCCTATATTCAATCAGCAAAGAGATTAAACTCTCGGCAAGCCAGGTGGGCCTTGTTCTTGGGAGGTTCCAGTTTACCATCACTTACCGTCCAGGTTCAAAGAACGCAGCCCGATGCACTGTCCCGCCAGTTTGACCCATCTGAGCAGTCAAATTCAGAGACTATTCTTCCTAGTAACTGTGTCCTTGGTTCTCTCCACTGGCAGGTAGAAGCAAAATGTAGAAAGCGCAGGAGGCTGAGCCTGATCCGGGAGGTGGGCCGTCCAATAGACTCTATGTTCCATCATCTGTACGCAGTGAGGTCTTACAATGGTCGCACAACTCCAAATTTGCATGCCATCCAGGTATAAATCGCACCTTGTCTAGTCTCCGGCGTAATTTCTGGTGGCCAACTATGGAGGCAGACACTGGAGTTTCGTGTCTGCCTGCACAGTATGTTCCCAGAATAAATCCTCCCATGCTTCCCCTCTGGTCATCTGAGACCTTTACCCATTGCCAACCGCCCTGGTCACACATTGCAGTAGATTTTGTGACAGGCCTTCCTCTCAAATGGGCAATCTGTCATTCTGACAATCGTTGACAGATTTTCTAAGGCTGCTCACTTTGTAGCCCTCCCTAAATTACCCTCAGCTCGTGAAACCGCAGACCTCATGGTGGAACATGTTTTTCGTCTCCATGGTATCCCAGCTGATATCGTTTCTGACCGAGGCCCCCAATTCATCTCCCAAGTTTGGAAAGCATTCTGTCAATCTCTGGGTACCACTGTCAGTCTATCTTCAGGTTTCCATCCACAGACAAACGGTCAGACTGAAAGAACCAATCAAGACCTGAGTCTGCTCTCCGCTGTGTGGCCGTCGCAACCCTCATCCTGGAGTTCACACTTACCTTGGGTAGAGTACGCACATAACTCTCTAACCTCCCTCCGCTACAGGTCTCTCCCTTTTCAGTCCTCCCTGGGCTACCAACCACCTCCTTTCTATGGAGGAGATTGAAGTCTCCGTGCCTTCGGTCCAGGTCCATATGCGGAGGTGTCGTAAGATCTGGAGGGAGACCAGGAAGGTTCTGTTACGGACTTCTTCCCAGTGCAAGACCCTTGCTGACCGCCATCGCGTCCAGCACCAAAGTACGCCCCCAGGTCAGAAAGTCTGGTTATCTTCCAAAATATCCCTTTGAAGGCTGTTTCTAAAAAAACTGTCACCTCGTTTCATTGGACCATATGAAATAGAAAGAATCATTAATCGGTTTCTGTCAGTCTCAAACTTCCTCAAGCTCTCCGTGTCCATCCTACTTTTCACGTATCCCAAGTTAAGCCGGTACGATCCAGTTCTCTGTTCCCACCAACCGAGCCCCCAACACCCCCCCAAATGGTTGACGACCATCCAGCTTATACTGTGCGGCGGATCTTGGATGTCCGTGGGCGTGGGCTCCAGTACCTTGTCGATTGGGAGGGGTATGGTCCTGAGGAGCGGTCGTGGATTGGTCGTGCCCTGATCCTGGACCCTGACCTGTTGCGGGAGTTTCATCGTGCTCACCCTGAGAAGCCTGGTGGTGCGCCAAGGGCGCCTGCTGAGGGGGCACTGTCAGGAGCTTAGTGCTTCCTCCCTCCTGTGTGTGTGTGTGTGTGTGTTTCATCCTCCCCTCCTGTGGTGTCCTTGTTTGGAGCTTCCTGGGCATGACTGATTGGCACACCTGGAACCCATCTGCAATCAAGCATACACCCTCTGCAGTACAAAAGCTTGGCTCATTCATCCACACCCTGCCAGATCGTTCAGTCTACTTCCGTGGTGAACTCCTTGGCTTTGTATCTCTCGTTAGTTGTCTCTTGTGGATTTTTGCTTACCAAGGACTTTTTTCCCTCCAGCCTGCTCCTGCCTGCTATCCTGGTTCTCACCTGTGCTCCTCGGTCCTTCCCGCTCCTGCCTGCTGTCCTGGTACTCACCTGTGCTCCTCGGTCCAGCCTGCTCCTGCCTGCTATCCCGGTACTCACCTGTGCTCCTCGGTCCAGCCTGCTCCCGCCTGCCGTCCCGGTCCTCACCCGTGCTTCCTGGTCCAGCCTACTCCCCCTCAGCCAACTCTCAATAAATAATTCTGTATTGATCCATATCTCTGGTCTGCTTCATTGGGTCCGCCTGTCGTTACCTCCTAACATTTATACCCAGTTCAGTAATTTTTTCAGATTTATATGTCCAAAATATGTGTAATTTTGGCAGTTTTTACAAATAAAATGCTTTATTTCTTAATAAAAATTTTTTCTTACATTTATGTGAGTAAACTACAGGAGAAGTTTCAAATTGATATCTTTAAATTTAAGATTTTTTCTCATTCCCTGCAGTGTCTCACCTTAATGTTTTTTTTTATTATTATAAAAGGTCTTTTGACATGTTTTAGAGTCTGTATAGTCCAGTTAAGAATCACATTAATTATGATATTTTTTATAGCCTCACGATTAGTCGATTAATTGTTGCAGCTCTAGGCAAAATTATATCCTCTCCATCCCAAGTTTCATACTAGTCCTCTGATAGTGAGCAGAAGGTGTAATTAAATGTTATGTTTTCATTTGAGAAGTGACATTTGAAAGTAGTCGTTATGAAAAGTAATTGTCCCCTGAGGTTTGACAAACTACAATCTAATGAGCGCGTTAAAATCTGGCAGAAAGATATATTGCACTCTTTGAAAATGGCAGTGCAAAACTGTCATCAAAGCAAACTCTAGCTTTGTTTATTTGAACTAAATGAGAAACATAAAATCTGAGTTAAAGCGGGTTGCAAAAGAAAAGGTTTCTTAGGATACGGTTCCTTAAAAAAGACAAGTTCATTCATCCATCTCTGAGCTCATGTCCCCTACCAGAGGCCAGAGCTTGAGGGTTCAGTATCTTAGCTGTTCCTGCACTGCACTTTTCTGGACTGAGATGTCTGATGTTCCTCCAGGATCTGCTGTAGCCACTCCTCCAGTTTGGGAGTCACTGTCCCGAGTGCTCTGGTCCCCACGGGCCCCACTGTGGCCTTCACCTTCAGGCCTTCTCCAGCTCTTCTCTGAGCCCTTGGTATTTCTCTAGTTTCTCATGTTCCTTTCTCCTGATGTTGCCATCACTTGGTGATGCCACGTCAACCACAGCAGCCTTCCTCTGCTCTTTATCCACCACACGACGTCTGGTTGGTTTGCCATTACCATCTGTCCGTCTGTGTCTGGACGTCCCACAGGATCTTCACTCAGTCATTCTCTACCACAGCTCTCTCTCTGGTAGCTCTCTACCACCTGTGGAGTTGTTTCCCTTTTGGACCTTGGGGTTTCCGGTCCATGTTTCTGTTCACTGTGCCAGCCTCTTGGTTCTGCTGTTCCATGTCTGCTTTCCCTGCAGCATCTCACACCCTGCAGTTCTGTGCTGCACTCAGGAGCTACACCCTGGGTCTTGTCTGGTAGATCTGGGCTTCTGTCGCTCTGGTGCTCAGGGCCTGCTCCTGCTCCACGATGAGCCTCTGTGCTGTCCTTCAGTCCAGCTCTAGTCACTGTCAGGATTTCTTGATATCAGCCACTTCAATTATGTTCCGGTGGTACATCCCATGTAGGGGATTGTCCTCCCATGATGGTCCCTCCTCCGGCACCTCATCCTATCCTTGATGTACTTATATAAAATATCTATAAGGCGCTGTTTTCCACCCATTGTTCAGACCAAGCTTATGTATTATTTTATGAACTATACACTAGGACAGCACAATATATCGAAAAAATATTGTTATGGCACTTGATGTTATCACGATATGCATGTTACAAAGATGCGCGATCATTTCGATGGTTAAATGCATTAATCTTGAGTTTCTTGTACGCCTGAGCTTGTTTTTACTTTCTTTTTACAGTACTTTACTGTTTTTAACCAATCAGACTCAAATGTTTACCCCCAAAGTGCCGTTTTGCAAAGTACAGAAGTGAATATTGTCGCGACACATGACACCCATATCACATATCGCACTTGAATTTAATATTTTCCAGCTTTTCACAATCTAATCAACAAATCAATAAATTGATTACCAAATAATTGTAAGCAGCCTTACCCTGCCCATACTATACTGTGGAAATAAAGACAAAGGAATATCACCTCTATAGTTATCCCTCACCCCCAGAGGGAAGAAAAATAGTGCAGTGTTATTACTAACCACAATAATACAGGTCTAAGTCCATGTTTGTTTAGTGTCAACTTCCACATTAATGGTCACAAAAGCCGTTTAAAGGTTAAATGTGAAGTCGAGATTTACTGCAGCAGGAATTGAAACAGAATAGCGTGCCTGTGACAATCTGCTATTTTTGTGAAATCATCCTATCGTGATTCACTGTTTGTCTCTTTAATGCAGCTGTCTGTTCAAACACACTTTTTCTCCTGTTGTTTAGCCTCTGAAGCCTCTGAGCAGATGACTGTATTTACCTTTTAAAGGCCAGAGCTGCACAATTAAACCAAATCGACACAAAATCGCAATTTTAAGTATTGTATGCAATTAGCAAATCATGGCAAATTTCTTCCACAAACAACAAAATGTCTTGCATTGATTTGAATAAAAACTGCTAACCCTGTAGTTTGGATTTGTACAAACATTCTGAAAAAAGCCACAAAAGCACGTCAAAAAGCAATAAAAATGCGTTCAAAAGTGACAAAAACACGGCAACGAACAACAAACGTGACCCAATGCACCAAAACGTGACTAAAAGTGACAAAGACACGTTGAAATATGACAAACACAACAGAACGTGACAAAAATGTGACTAAAATCGACAAAATTGTGTTTAAAATGAATCCTATTATTAAAACATAAATCACAAATCTAATCACAATCGCACTGGTCAGAAAAATCACTATTAGATATTTTTCTAAACCGTGCAGCTCTATTAAAGGCAATAGAAAAATACAAAGTGAACATGAATTGAAATCATGATCTGGCCCCAAGAAAATCGTGAAAATAACTTTTTGCCACATCGACCAGCCCTAATCGCCACAATAATGTAATGATATTTTATACTGAGTTGTAATGTAGCCTGAATGCTTTACTACTGCTATTGTTTACATTATCCCTGTAGAGTCTTTGTCAATGATCACATGTACAAGTAAATCTTCTACCAGATCCACGCTGAAGCCAAGAACATCCACAGATTTAAGGTGAGACATTACAGGTGAATAGGAAAATATCTAAATTTTAAAGATATCGATTTGAAACTTCTGTACTTTACTCACATAAATGTAAGAAAAAAATATATTACAAGTTTTTAATTGTGTCATGTTTTTATGTGGAAATAAGGCATTATATGTGTAAAAATTGCCAAAAATTCACATATTTGGAATATTTAAGTCTGAAAAATGGACAGAACCGGGTTTAAATTTCTTGGTTCATTTTGTACACAGATACAAAAACATTTACAGAGAGGATTTTGGATTTCTTATTTAGTTTTTAAGTAAACTAGATAGGACTGAAAATTGTCCTAAAAATTAAAATTTCGCCTCATTTTTTAACTTTAATAAATCAGTTTTAGATATGAAAAAATCTTTCAATACGTTTCATCAAAATCTTATTAAGTCCTCTATTATAAAATGTGTTGCGTGTAGGAGCTACTTTAAGGCTGATCTTTATATCTTTGTGGAAGAAAATGCCTTTCAAGTTACAATTTCCCAGAAAAATCTATGGATGAAGTGGATTAAATGGAAGAAAAAAAACATTTTTAAGAGCAGATTGGACGAGTTTTCTGTCTCCACATGTAAGCTGATATGTTGGGAGAGCAAATATAAATGAATAAAAGTGGAAAATAATGAGTTTTGCCTGTAGTGTCTGGCCTTAATCCTTACTGTGCGTCTGGTCCTTCTTGCCCAGTCTGAACCTGATCTGTTTCTCCTTCAGACAGACGGACAGATGCTGCACCGTCCACTGCAGCACGGGCCAGTCTTTGGTCATGTTTAGAAACACGGCCGGCTGCTGCAGCTGGTGAACGATTCTGTGGGCCTCGTCTGGACTGAAGGGCTTGACTGGAGATGGGAGCGCCATGGTCTGAGAGAAAATACAAACATTAGAGACAGTTTCTAAGGGATGGGACAAGATCTGGTGCCTCACAAGATGAAACTGCAGCCAGATTATGCACATATGTGGAGAATGATCTTGTGAATTTCTTTTCCTGTGTTTGCATTAACCTTGGAGACAAAAGTGTTTACTTGGCAGACCTCATGTGTAGGGCTGTAATCCTTTAGTTCAGGGTAATTCAACGTTATCTTAACGAGGGACAGATATTTTGGATCTTTTTGTCCTCGAGACCAGAAACATGTCCAATGCTTTTGAAATATGGAAAATGTAATTAAAAAGGTTTTAACATCTGCAGAACTGAACCAGGACTAAATCAGGACTAAACCAGGTCTAAACCAGGACTAAACAAGGTCCAAACCAAGACGAAACCAGGACTAAACCAGGTCTGAGCCAGGGCCAAACCAGGACTAAACAAGGACTAAACCAGGTCTAAACCAGGACTAAACCAGGACTAAACCAAGTCTAAACCAGGTCTAAACCAGGACTAAACCAGGTCTGAACCTACACCAGGTGTAATTAGACTTCCAAACCAACAAAAATTCAGGACTAAACCAGGATTAAACCAATCACAAGAGATAACATACTTCATATATTTTTGATGATGATTGAGGGCCGGATTATGTCCCTTGGCCTGATTTGGCCCCCAGGCCTTAAGTTGAATATCCCTGCTTTAGTTATTTAGTTGATTAATCGCTCGACAATGCCTTCGATGACCAAAATGTTTATTAATCAACTCATTATTTTATATATATATATATTATTTTTATATATTATAGTGTAAGGATTTATATGGGACAATAGCAAAAAGGAAAATAAATGGAGTTTGTAGCAGAAGCTTTTGAAGTGAATCAGGAGTTTAATCTAATTTACATATCTCTAACATTAATACACTGTTTCCTATTACTCTTCTCTAGGGATGGGACGATAAAACTTTTTGAGCAGACACTGATATCCAATATTTGTTTTGCTGTTTTTGCAGATTTTTGCCAATAAGTATATATTTACATTTAAAAATTCATAGCAAGCCCCACAAATCAATTTTAAGTTCAAGTATTCAAGTAAGTTCATTCAATTTTACCTACTTTTCCACCAAAAAAAAAAACAAATAACAAAACTCATATCAGAATGAATCTGTTTTATTGTGTAAACACACGGCCATATTTTTAGCCAAACTGCTTTTCTATTTCCATTTTTATTCATTAGTCTTATTTGAATTTCTTTAGTCGATTACAGCCCTACTATTGTGAAGCTTTAGTTCAAAAAAGCAGTGCTACAAAGACAGTAAAGATATTATACAGGGAATGATGAAGGTCTGAGAATTAAATTAAATCATGACGTAAATGTTATAACTGAGATCTTGTATCAATAAATTATAAATACACCAATGTTATCTTCTCATAGTTTGAGCTAGAGCTGCACAACATGTTGCAATCAAATCAAAATCACACTTTGATTTGATGCAATTATAAAATCGCAATGTTTGCAATTTAAGGTAACTGAATTTCCTGCTAAGATTTATTTTTGATTTGTCAATGCAAAAAGATTAACTACTTAACAACTCTGCAGAAATAGCATTGCTCAACTCATTCATCACAGCTTGCAACACTCTAAACGACCCAGTAGACCTACATATCATTGTAATTAACAGTATCCTAAAAAATGTTTTCCAGTCCTGTATCTCGGTTCCTTCATCTAAAAGTTAACTTAAAAAGCATTTTGCTAGTTTGTGTTATGATCAAACATTTCGCTATCTAAGCAAACAATACATCTGTTTTCCCCGCTAAATTCTCAGAAAGCCAGTTGAAAGGTCTTTCTCGTAAGAAAGGGGTACTCACCTTTCACTACACGTGCTAGTGGCGTTTACACGGAAGTAAACAAACCTCACATGACACGGCGAAGTTTCAAAATCCCCCTTAATGCAAACAACTCCATTTCGGCTCTTTCCCCGCGCGTTTTCCCCATTCTACTCAACGCGGTGTTTGATCCAAAATGGCGGCCAAACGGCTACAGTTTCCTCATTCGTCCCTACTTCCTTTCGGGCATGCGCAGTGACGAATATGACATGATACTGGTCTGTTTTGTTTTGGGATCGGCTGTGTTCCGTCGCGCTTTTCGCCTTTCTTCCTCGGTGACACGTAAAATCGACAGTACAAGAAGGGATTACGTTAAAAACCACGATTATGGGTGCCGTGTCGAGCACCGAGGCGGAGAGGGAACCGCTTTTGGTGCCGTCTTTAGCCGAACCGAGCGCACAGCAGCCGCCGATTGTCCACGGCAGAGTGTACAGGCGAAGATGGCTGGTTTTGACATTGTTTTCTCTTTTGGGACTCATGCAAGGGATGGTTTGGAACTTTTGGGGACCTATTCAGAACTCGGCCGTGCACGCTTACGGGTTCACCAAGTCGGATATTGCAGTTCTGGTGCTCTGGGGTCCAGTCGGATTCGTGCCCTGGCTGCTTTTCATGTGGCTGATGGATAAAAGAGGTAACACGCTTGGTACATATTGTTCTGGCTGTGCACAGTGTTGTTTTGCAATGGTTTTATATGTTATATGGTGTTATATGTTTATATGTGCAAAGTTCAATAGGTTATCTGTTTAAAATGCAGTGTATGACCAGGGACGTAGAACTAAATTCTGGCCCCCAGGTACAAATCTTCCCGGTGGGCCCCTGATACATAATTTAGTATAAATTCGGTTATTATTTCGGTAATCGATTAGTCTAGCGATTATTCCTTCGATTAATCAATTAGTTGTTTAGAACGTGAAAGACCCTTGAGTATGAGAATTGTATTAAATTTTACCCAGACAAAGCTTAAGTGAAGGCATTTGACGACATCCTGGTGGAGAATAAACGAGGATTTTAATCAAAAACACACAATTTACATCTTTCCTGTGTGTTTTTGTGTCATTCCTGCTCTGTCTGAGTGATAAAACCTCTTCTTTCAGAACATACAATGCTTTGGAGTCTATGTATAGACCAGTTAACAATTACTCGATTATTTAATTACTTGATAACTATTTCTATAATCGATTAACTTGTTGCAGCCCTAGTTATTATTGTTATTTTTTTCATTCACTTTTGCTAGAAAAAACACCAAATGGTTTCTACGCACACTTGATAATATCTCACAAATTTATCGATATCCTGTGTAGCTACCGGTTTATATTATACAGTATGATGTTTCGTTTTTGCAATAACTACCAGAGCAATTTCACAAACATGTTGAAACCTATTATTACAACAAGAAATGATACTAATTGCAAATTATAGTCTCTAGTTTTATTTGTGGGGGGGCTGAGGGGTGATGGGGCTCATTCACACCTAACTGTATTTATTCATTTTCAGGCACAGGTTCAGCTTTAGAACAGGTTTTTTCAAACAATAAAGTAAAACTCCTGCTATTGCCCCAAGCACAGCCAATCAGAGCCCTGCTTTCAGCTCATATTTCTGGGTTGAGACACTTTTATTTGATGCAGACAGCGTTCAGCGGCCTAATTTTTATCACAAGTGCTGCTTCACCCAAACTTTTGACCGGAGGCGAAGGAAGGACCATGAAATTGAGGGAAATTGAGAAACTGTTACATTTGGAGAGAGTGGGACCAGTAGAGCTGCACAGTTAATCAATGTCAATGTCAATGTCATTTCGCTTTTAGTCTTGGTGCATTGAGTAGTGTTTGTTGTTTGTAGGTGTGTTTTTTGTCGCTTTTGAACACATTATTATCGCTTTTGGTCACACTTTTGTCGCTTGTTTGTGCAAATCCAAACTACAGTGTTAGCAGTTTTTATTCAAATCAAAGCAAGACATTTTGTTGTTTGTAAAAAATCCTTGCACTTATAAAATTGCAGCCTTTGCGATTTGCTAATTTCATCCATTAAAATTGCGATTTTGAGTCAATTTGATTTAATTTTGCAGCCCTGGCCTTTAAGAGGTAAATAAATAAATAAATCTGCTCAGAGGCTTCAGAGGCTAAACAACAGGAGAAAAAGTGTGTTTGAACAGACAGCTGCATTAAAGAGACGAACAGTGAATCACAATATGACGATTTCACAAAAACAGCAGATTGTCACAGGGATATGCACATGATTCTGTTTTTATCAACATATCGCCCAGTCCTACTCAATTATCAAATCGCAAAAGAAGTTTTTGAAGTGCAATAAATTCCTCCAAACAACAAAATATCCAGTTTTATTCAGCATAATAACTGTTTACATTGTTTAGATTTCTTAAAAAGTGTTCTGAAGCAAGCTACAATAACACGTCAAAGTGACAAAAATACAACTGAATGTGTTTGTCACTTTTTGTCATGTTTTTCACAAAAGCAACAAAAATCAACAAAAAGTGGCAAAACGCTTGTTAAACTGACAACGACATTTTGAAACATATGATTCGCTGAAATCCATGCCATTTAACATAAAAAATGTCATTTTTTTTCTCCTAAAGTCTGAACTCTGCTCCAGACCACATGCTTTTAATGATTGACTGTGGATCGCTCAATTTAACAGAAACAAGCTGATCATTGACGATTTGAAATTATGGAATCTCAGTCTAAATTAAAGTTTGATCAAGGCAATACAAAAAAAAAAAAAAAAAAAAAAACACAACAAAAAATACAAAAACAAAAAAAACCACCTCTATGACATGATTTAAAACATAATAGGCTGGGTTAAACTTCAGCCTAAACCCGTTCGGTCTGTAAAATGTTTTCTTTGTTCTTATGCGCTTGCTTTTTTGTACTCTCTGTCTACAGACTGAAAAAATAAACTAACTAACAGAAGAAGTGTCACAAATGTCACTCCACCTGTATTTCTACATCTCTGTGCAGGTCTACAATAAACTTTAACCACATTCAGTGAACACCTACAGACAGTAAATGTGGAACAGGCTTCAGGAGAATCTGACTCCAAAAGTGGGTCACTAGAAACTACAGCTGTTTAATATCTATCTAATGTTAAATTTATTGGAAAAAATCGTAATAAATACCAGATAAATACACCAGATGCTTGAAAATGGGACCAGATGATTCAATACAAGAACATGCAAACTTGATTAAATGACTTGGCGATATGGCACATAATGACTAATAATAATTATGTCAATTTATTTTTATTTTTTTCCTCATCTTGATCTTCCATTTCAAGAATAAAATTTAAAAAATGGCCGCTGCACAATTAATCCAAATCTAATCCTAATCGCAATCACTACACTTTCTGAAGTAACCTTGTAGATTTGATAAAACAAGTGTCAAAATGTGTCTAATAGCAACAAAAATGCAACAAAAAGCCACAAACACATCTGATCCTTTTCGTAGTGTGTCGTTTCGTATTTCAGTATTTTTGTCAATTCTCCTGGTTGTGTTTAAAATGCCAACTTTGAACAGAATCCCATTAATAAAACATAAATCACAAATCCAAACGCAATCGCAAAACTGGTCAGAAATATTGCAATTAGATATTTTTCCCTAATCCTGCACCTTAGCTCTAATCAAAAAGACATTCAGTATTGATTTCATGAACATAAACAAGATGAAGTCAGCGCCAAGTCACACAACAAAGTCCATTTCTTGGACCTGAACTCTGCTTTAAACCACTTGCTTTTACTTCTTGATTAAAAATGACTAATAATAATACCATTTACTTCTCCATTAAACGTGCAATACTAAAACAAAATACATATTTGTGGAGAGCTACTTTGCATGTTTTGAAAAATGAGTGGAAGCTGCATATGTCGCCATCTTTCCTGCCAAACTCAGCCGCCGGGCTTTTATTGAATTAGCCTTGGCCTGACAAATCACATTAGAGTAAACCACAGTGTGACCTTGTCTTAAAATGTGACATGACACTGACTCAGACCAACACGCCGCTGTGGCTTTAAAGGACAAATGTGCATTTTTTTGCACATGCATATTTTTCATATTGTTATGAGCCTTTAAACATGCTCTTGAGGACCTTAAATTTGCTCATCTCATCCATGTTTTGAAAAATGTATTCTTTTATTTATTTTTATTGTTATAGACTAAATGAAAGGATTTCTGTGCTGTGTGCAATGACACTGAGTGCATCCAGCAGATGCCGCCTTGCGCTCACACAATTTAGGTTTGTTTGACGATTAGCCTAGCAGTAGCAGTTGTCGTGTTTGTTGACTTGTAGACACCAGACCAACACCAGCGGATCCATCTTCCACCGTAAATGTCAGTTACCTATGTAACTATAGCTCTGCGAGTATATTAAGCGCCCTTCACTAAACTTGGTGTTTGCTCATGTAGCTTACATTTACCTGAAACATGTGGCCACACAGATTCAACATGAAATCTAATGTCCAGACTTCAACTTTTAACTCATTTAAATAACTTATTTAGATTTGTAAATTATTACATTTCTTAAGAAAATATGCAAAATCCCTTAGACATGTAAATAATGAGAACTGCAAAAAACATGTGATTAATCAGATTAATCTTTTTCTCGTTTTTCCAAATTTTGTGTTCCAGTTGTCAAACTGTAAAAGCAACGAGCAGTGGATTACAATTTATGTGCGTTAACGACTCAAAACATGTAATATAAACCAGGTGCTGTAATCGGTCAAAATGTGGATCATCATTAGATCACTTAACAATTATTCGATAACTAAATCTGTTGGCAATCTTTTCGACAATTAATTAGTTGCAACTGATGAATTAACTTAACTTAAAGGGCCTCTAACAGGTTGGACTACTCATTTAACTAAAACATAAATATAAGCATAAATATATTTCACATTCTGCTAAAATCGTTACAAATTTTAGGTTTTTTATTTTACTTCCTGGTTGTAAATGATGGCAAAAATTCCTCTAATGTCAGATTTTTTTCATTTGACAAAGAAAAATACATGTGAACCTTTATTTTGTTGAATTAATGTTTAAAAGGTCAAAAAAGTAGTTTCTTTTGTGTCAATTATGCATATCCTTTGTATCCCTTGTATGATGTCATCAGTTTGTTTACTTCTTGTAATTTTAAACATATTTTTCAACTTTTCTCCACAAACAGCGACCTGATTGGTGTAAAACTATAATTTATGTTTAGAAGAGGTATTAATACACTGAATAAAGTCAAAATTAGAAAATCATAAAAAGCTGTCATACGCTATTTAACCTAGTTTTTTATTGGAAAGGACCACAGCCAGTCCTTTGTCAGTAAAAGCATGTAGTTTAGAGCAATGTTCAACGTTTGGAAGAAGACATTTTACTATTTTTGGTTTTAAATGGTAATCTGCATTGGAAATTTACGTTGAAAGCTATTTTAATCGTAGAACAAAGACTCAAAAAGATCCGAGGCACTTCTTTGTCCTTATATGAAGCTGATGACACAATCTCTTCTCTGGGGAACAGCCCGACGTTTCATCTGGGGACTTACACTTCTTAGAAACTTGGAAACTGCACAACACTGACATTACACCCTCCACAGACGTAACAGGGCGAGCATCAGATCATGAGACGTGTAATACTGTGGAGTTATGACACACTGTAAAGAACTGCTAAGGCCACAGAACGGCTCACGCTCCACTGATCCACCACCGGACGCTAATGTCAAAGTCACGCTGGTAAAACATGGCCTGGTTTCAAATGTGGGTCACGGGAGCTACAGTGTGTTTTAACTAGAGTTTATCGAAGGTGTGGTTTGGATGAGAGCGCAGGTCATTTCAAGCTTCATCCTGTTACTGAATCAATAAACTCAATTAAAGTTGTCAGGAAAAATAACAAAAAGGTTTAACAAAGACTTTATGACGATTTGGGCCATTTCTAAATCACAATTTGATGTTTTTCCCAAATTGTTCAGCCCTAACTGCAACTGACGATTATTTTTGACAATCTTTACCGACAAAATTTTCCCGTTTCAGTTGTTTGTTTATAGAATGGCTAGCTCATTGTGCTACTGAGTACTAGGACTGCAACGATTAATCAACTAATTATGCCTAGTCGGCTATAAAAAAAAAAGAAGACTAATCTGAACCATAGAGATTCTAAAACACATGTCAAAAGATCTTTTATAATAGAAACCATGACATTGATACACCTAAATGTGAAAAAATAATGGATTATTGCTGATTTTCACCAATAATACACTGCATTCATAAATATTCTCCCTCAAGAAGCCTTCAGTTACTATATTTCAACCATTATTTGGCTGAAAATGTATTTAAATAGTTAAAATATGCAATAGAAATGATCGTTTGACTAGTCGACTAATCAAAAAAATAATCGCAGTCTAATCAACTACTGAAATAATCGTTAGTGACGGCCCTACTGAGCACTACCTGTTCAGTTCTGTCTGTGTGAGTTTTTTGCAAAGTCACACTAAAATGCTTAAATCCTTAAAGTTTACGCAGTGGACAGTGAGCTGCAGGTGGAGGTCACTGACAACATGTTCAAGACTTTAAAATGAGATGAAAACTTCCCCCAGAGACACTGCTGCGTTATAAATAAGTGTTTGTGCATCAATGCTAAGGCTAATGCTAATTTTTGAAGCATAATAAAGATAAAAAAAGAACAAGAGCGTCTCTCTTTTTAGTCATTCACGGCCCTCCATCCAAACTTTGCACCAAACTCTCAAAAGAACTGTCTGCTCGGCCCTCGTTTACCATGACAACGGGTCGTACTTCCAGGGTTCACATCTTTACCGCAATTTATTTCTTGTTTTTTACTTTTTAATTGTGGGAAAAAACAGTAATTGGATTGGAGAGGGTTCTGTGATGAATGATTAGTCGAGCTCAGATTTGGACGTGAAATGCACAGACATTCAAATGGACGTGGAAACATTTTTAATCGATTTAAAGTCTATGACAGGTTCTCAAAATGTTCTAATTATGACTCCGTTTGGTGGGAGGGCACCTGTGGCAATTATTTACTATGGTTTTACACTTGTTGCAATACATTTTGAAAATAGAAGTTTAAAAATATAGGAAGCAGTGCTCAAAAGAGTTCTTGCCGTGGAAAATACAGTGTTAATTTACACACAATTGACATAACTTTTTGATAAATTGACAATAACTTTTTAAACCATCATTCAACAAACTAAAGTTGTTATCAGATATAATCATTTGTCAAATCATAACTATTGTGCAATTTATATGGATTTTTGCCCTTGTTTTCAGAATGGTTGCTAGGTAACAGTTATGGAATTACCTCTAACTATTGTATGTCCAATTTGCTGCTCATGTTTAACCAGGAAGTAACATCTTAAACATAACAAACACTGTCAAATTGATGGCAAATAGTCAAAATGTTTAGTAAAATCTTAAATATAGTTATGGTCACTACCTGTTAGCGAAATGTGTCATCTAACACCGTCATAAAGACTTTAAGCTTCAACGCACTGACTAAAAACAGCCCAAATTACAGACCTGAGCCTCAAGGCAAGGCAAGGCAAGTTTATTTGTAGAGCACAATTCGTACACAGGGCAATTCAAAGTGCTTTACATAAACAGGAAAAGTTGCATTAAAATCACAAAACACAAAAATAAAATAATTTTAGAATAAAGTGCTTTAAAAGAGAAGAGTGCAGATAGATCTTTCAGTCGTATGCACGTCTAAAGAGAACTGTTTTGAGCCTGGATTTAAACATTGTCAGAGTGGAGGCCTGTCTCACATCTTCAGGGAGACTGTTCCAGATTTTAGCTGCAAAAAACTGAAATGCTGATTCCCCATGTTTAGTCCTGACTCTAGGCACCAGCAGGAGGCCGGTCCCTGAGGCCCTCAGATTGCGAGATGGTTCATATGGCACTAACATGTCAGAGATGTACTTTGGTGCTTGGCCGTGGAGAGACTTGAACACAAGCAGAGCTGCTTTAAAGTCAATTCTCTGAGCCACAGGAAGCCAGTGCAGAGACCTGAGCACAGGACTAATGTGATCGTACTTCCTGGTTCTTTCTTTTCTCACTTTCTCACACGGGATTAAAATGACCTCTGAGTTTGCTGAAATAAAAGAGTTAAAATTTGGGCAATTTTTTGAGAGGCGTCTGGCTGCAGACCTTAATCCAGAGTCGCCTCTCCGCAGACCTTAACCAGGAGGCGCCCACGTGACCCGTACTTTAACCCAGAGGTCCCTACCAGAGCCCGGATGTGTCAAAAATAACCAATATCAACACGCACGGCACCATATTAAATCATTCCTCTTCTTGTTAATTTATAACTAGGTAGAAACTAAATAAAATATTGATTAAATACTGATTAATCTTAACAAAATGTGATGATTAGAATTTGTATCGTGCTGTGAAGTGTATATTTAGATATTACAGCACGCTTCTAATGTCTAATGTTAATGGCGTTGAAGTGGAGTTTTAAGTAACATGTTATGAAAAACTAGGGGTGAAGTTTACTGTTAATCGCAAATTTAATGTGAATTTGTAGAAATAGATCCATAGTCAGTAATGATGGAGAGTGGAATCTGACAATGAAGAACACGAGGAGGAGTTGGAGCTTTTTAAAATCGTATTTGTTTGTGTGGAAGACGTGGTGGATGGGAGGGGCTTTGTTTTTTATGAATGTAATGAGATGACTGAGTGTAGTAATGCATGTAATTTTTCTTTCAAGTTTTTAATTTTTTCAGTACTGTTTTATTTATTTTCTGATTATAATGTTCAATATTTTGATTTGCAGTGCTTTCAATGTTTCCATAAACTGTCAATCTTTCATTCAGTTGAATGTTTTCTGATTGTTTTTAAACATATTTTTACTAACCTCTTACTTAGGTTAGTAAAAAGTAATATTGCGGCGTAACCTTTTTTTTTTTTTAAATATTATTTTCGTCCACGCAACGTACTTCCGGACCTGTGGGTTAAGGCGCCTCCTGGTTAAGGTCTGCGGGGCTGGCGACTCTGGAGCCAGACACTCTTGAATTTTTTACAGACATTTTCACAGACAGATGATTCACACAGGATGATTAACACACACGGCAGACGTAATTATTACAGTTTAACCGAGGTCCTGAGGTAAAACTAATCCTGCTCGAATAGAGATTATGACAAAAATATTGTAGTCAACAAAATGCACACGTATCTCCACTCTAATTTATACCCACTTCACTTTGTCTGTGGCCTATTGCATGTGCCGTTATGAGGTTATTCCAGTTTACACGTGATTAACTTCCCATCGCGGTCGCATTTGGAACAGAGAAGTGGAGACAGTTTCCCTCAATGAGAATCACATGCTGGAAACTGAAACTGACGTGAATAGATGTTGGAATGACATTTTGTTTGTTTATTGTCGTCAGGGAGTTGGTGTTTTGTAAGAATGCCAGGATTTATTCTGTGTCCCGAAACAGAGCGTCATCTAACAGCTGTGGTGACAAAAGAGAAACTAATCTGTGCAAGAAATAGAAACAAGATTATGTAAAATAATAAATAAATAAATAATATTTTACAATATGTAGAGTCGAATTTGACATTTTTCCACAAATTAATAAAAATATATCACAAGTGCACACATTCTTTAAGTAGCAGGTCATCCACAACAAAATATTTGCCAAAATATTTCTTTTAAATTTGATGGCTGATACTTTAAAAAGTGAAAGTAGAGCCAAGCAAGCTGTCAAGATTATTTGGTCAGTCGATAATCAGTATTATTCAGGTCACATTATAATCGTACAAACTAAACTAAACTAAAAAAAATAAAAATCTTGACCATTTTAGAAGGAAAAATAAGTTATTTCAGTTAAATTTACAAACAAAAAGGTAAATTTGAATGTAAAAAGCTGTTATATCTAATCTGTTTATGTTAACTTGCCTGTAGTTATGAGTGTATTATTAATTTATTAACTTTATCATTTATCATCAGAAAGTTTGAGTTCAAGAAACTGGTCACAAACTAAAGGAATGGTGATCTTTTATTTGAATGAAAGAAAATGAAGTATTTTACTGTTGTTTGTCCTGATAAAACAATACTGATGTTGGTCTGTTTCTGGTATGAAGGAGGAAAAAGATTTACTAATCGGTGTCCAGACAACATTTTACTATTTAACAGACAGAGAAGCGACAATAATGATCCTGAACAAAAGCTGAAACATAGTTTTAAACCCAACGGACATACTGTGATGTTTAGACCTGGTTTAGACCTTGTTTAGTCCTGGTTTAGTCCTGGTTTAGTCCTGGTTTAGTCCTGGTTTAGACCTGGTTTAGACCTGATTTAGTCCTGGGTTAGCCCTGGTCTAGCCCTGGTTTAGACCTGGTTTATCCTTGGTTTGGACCTGGTTTGGGCCTGGTTTAGTCCTGGTTTAGTCCTGGTTTAGTCCTGGTTTAGACCTGGTTTAGACCTGGTTTAGTCCTGGTTTAGACCTGGTTTAGACCTGGTTTAGACCTGGTTTAGACCTGATTTAGTCCTGGGTTAGCCCTGGTCTAGCCCTGGTTTAGACCTGGTTTATCCTTGGTTTGGACCTGGTTTGGGCCTGGTTTAGTCCTGGTTTAGTCCTGGTTTAGTCCTGGTTTAGTCCTGGTTTAGACCTGGTTTAGACCTGGTTTAGTCCTGGTTTAGACCTGGTTTAGTCCTGGTTTAGACCTGGTTTAGTCCTGGTTTAGTCCTGGTTTAGTCCTGGTTTAGTCCTAGTTTAGGTTTTGGTTTAGAAGTTTTTTCAGCAATAAAAAGTTAATATAAAAATTAAAAAAGCTATGTTGTAAACATTCAAATAAGGGTATAAGGGAAAAAATAATAAAGTTGGGGAGCGCCTCATGGATGTGAAAATGTTAAAAATGGCACCAGGTCAGGTGCTCTTTGGAGGCAGGTGAACTCTTTGGTGCTAAAGTAAAGTAGTAGTCTGCCAAGAATGTAAAAAACAGACTAAAAAACCAAGGCACTACTAGTTTATTATTGTTTACCTTACATTTATTTTAGCTCCAAAGATATAAGGTAATATTTCTGCACTTTTGTGATTAATTTTACAAACATTTTCACATTTAGCTGATAATGAAACCTCAACTAATACGTTTAAAGACAGGTTTTAACACATTTCTGTTGGACTGACATAATATTGTTATCGAGACCAGTCCAAAAAACAGTCGAGATATTCATTGTTGTCGATTGCCAGCCTTAATTGCGCCACATTTTGTCTCGTTTGGGGAAAAATTGTGCATTAGACGATGTGTTTAATGTAAAGCCTGATATTATTTTCTGTGTGCTGTAGGTTTGCGGGCATCTCTGCTCCTCTCTGCGCTCCTCATGTTGTTGGGATCGATTGTAAGGAGTGTCCCCGTGACAGAGCAGCAACTCAGACGATGGTAAGTTTATCAGTGTCTACTTTTTAGTTGTTTCTGTCGCTGATGAGACGGTCACTCTCTCAAAGTGTTTCCTCTTGAAGATTTTCTGAAGCATTTGGTGTAAAAAGTCTGTAGTGTTTCAGAAAAGCCGTTGGCGCAGGTTGGTAGTCATGTTTTCATCAATAAGGGCACCGTTTTTCAATTCCAAGCAGGAACCATCAGAAAAGGTCTGGGAAGTACTGTAGCCCTAAGATTAACATTCTTTCAGTGCCACTTTTCGGTTCCTTGACTTTAAATATCCGCGTCTAACACAAACAAACAGCGCAGACCGTGTACACGACGTCCTACAGTCCTTCGTGTCCAAACAAAGCTCAGTGTTTGATTTTATCTGTAAACAGAAGAGATGAAGAAACAACGGGTTCAGAAAATACAATCTTCAGTGAGCCTCATGTCAAAAGTCTGCTTTGTGCTGATAAATCCACATCCAGTCCGTCTGCAGTGTCCACCTGAAGTTGAAGCCAAATATGATCCAAATATGATCCAAACATATAATCCCCGTGCTTGGTCCAGGTAAGAGCGTAATCTCACAGTAAATCTGGTGTGGTCAGAATCTAGTGTTAAGTTGTGTCGAGTTAAGATGCAGGAAAATATACATGCAGTAAATGTGACTCAAGCCTGCCTTTGATACACGTGCCATATTCACCTTAATCCGTACGTGCTGCCATCTTGTTTCCGTTGTAGTTTACACGGAGCAGACGAGCTCAACAGAAAATAAGTTCTACATGGACTAAAAAGCTGTTTTGAGGTCGCCCAGGAAATCGGAGCGTTGTTGACTTGTTGTTGCTCGTGTTCATTAAACATTTTACACAAATCAATCTACTTTGTCTAATGTTTTAGCGAGAGACTTTTCCTTTGTTCGCCATCCGGAAGTCACTTTACTACAAGAGTGTGGATCATAGACATAAAAAGAGACAAAAGTGGGCGGGGCGGAATAAGGTGACTACACGGAGAAAACAAAAGCGAAACTTAAAGTAGAACTAAGTAACATTTTACCTTATCAAACATCTTTGTCCGTGTGGTGTTTGTAAATGTATTTTCGGGGCGTTTGAAGCCCCCGCTGTCGCCCCCTGCTGTTTCTGCGCGGAAAACCGGCCCTGCAACTTTCCAACTCTTCTGAGAAACACTGGCTCTGTTTTTTAATATTTAGCGACATAAAATGTGTATTTATATGTGATTAAACTTCCTTATTTCAATAAAAAGGAAGGGGAAAAAAAACGTTTGCGTCTTTTTACTGGCAGTGTACGTTTTCAAGAGGCCTGCAGGGGGAGCTCTGTCGCTGAAGTTACTGAGTTCTGCTTTAAAGCGGGTGTGATAAACTCCACATTCACCGAAAAAAGAAATGTTCAAGAACTGGTATTTAAAAAGCCGACATCGATAGAGTTCTTTTACGGAAAACAAAATGGTATCCATGGCAAAATGGCAGATGTGGCTGCAAAATCTAGAAACTTGAAAAGCATTTTAAATCCAAGATATTAGAAACTGTCTAATATTAATATACTGCAAATTAGTCCTAACATACTTGATGCTTCTTTTGAATAATGGTTAAAAACTAAAAAGCCGCTCAAACTAACTCCAAACTTTGGTGTTTTTGAGGAAGTACAACGTGTCCCTCATCTCTGAAACAATCTTGTAAAGTGGGAACAGTTTCCTCATTAATTACACAGAGCTAAGCGTAGAATCCACAGCGACATACAGTGATTTATCTCCTGCATTAACTTCAGTGTTAGCGCGTCATGTCCAATACTTGTACTGTCACTTACCGACAAAGTGTTTTTCACAAACAAGATTAATTTTGTTATAAAATTGCAACAGATTACACAAGATTGGGAGTGACAAGGATGGGATTAAAAATGACAGCTCGTGGTAGATGTTTTGTGGATAAAGTTTCTAGATTTACAGGGTTTGGGGAGAGATAGTGTGTATATGGATGCTTAAATAATAGATACTGGCTTAATTAAACTTTTCCTTGACAGTGTTATGTCATTAGTCCTCCTCAAAATCCTCCCAGTTCTTTCCATAATATTGAGCCAAATGTAATGGCTGTTTGTTTACCAGTTTTATCAATGGGGAAAGATTGGATTTTCATGAACCTCCAGCTTCATTGTATTATTTAAAATGATTGATTTTTCTGCACGGTGGCAGAGCGGCTAGAGCTTCTGCCTCTCAATAAGGAGATCGTGGGTTCGAATCCCGGACCACCCCAGCATCGTGGGTTCGTATCCCGAACCACCCTAACATCACACGATCTCTCTGAGTGGAGTCTGCATGTCCTCCCCGTGTTACCGTGGGTTCTCTCCGGGTTCTCCGGCTCTGTGTTCAGGTTAATTGACAACTCTAAATTACTCCTGGTGACTGAATGTGAGAGTGAATGGTTGTCTGTCCTTGTCTGTGTCTCTGTGTTAACCCTGCGATGAGTTGGCCACTGTCCAGGGTGTACCCCGCCTAAGGCCCAAAGTCACTGGGACAGGCTCCAGTCACCCATGACCCCTAAAGGGAATAAGCGGTAGAAAATGAATGAATGAATGAATGAATGATTTTCCTGCTTATTTTTGTTATTTTATTTTGTTTCTTGTTTTTTAACCATAACGCTATAGCAGAGTTCAGATCTTGTTCTATTGAAACACAATCCAAATCTGTATTAAAGGGGACATATCATGCAAAATCTACTTTTTTGGCCCTTAGATACCTTTTATTGTGTACTGTGGGTGTCTGGTAGTGGCTAAAAGTTGAAATTAATCACTTAAGTAGCTGCAGAGATATATTTATATAAATTTTGCAACATATTTCTCAGTTCGTTCAATTTCCGTGCATTATCTGTTACGTATTTTTGTCTATCACGTCACAGCGGAACTACTAAACAAGGTCAAGAGCTTCCGGCAGAGACCGCCATCTTTATTTTCCTCGTAGCGATTTTGTAGTCCAAGCGCAAAGATGTCAAAGGTGCGAGTGGACAAGTTAAAATGCTCTGTTCTTGGTTGTGTTACCAGCACAACTCATTACACCGACCCCCTGCATCCGAACAACTGAGATCGGCTGGTTACGTTTTATTTTTCGTGGTAATGTACCACCGACAGTGGGGAAAGTTTAGTTTGTGTGCTAAGCACTTCAAAGAGGAGTGCTTCAGTAACCTCCGCCAGTACAACGAGGGATTTGCTCAAAGATTGCATTTGATCAAGGGTCAGTTCCTTCGGTCTATGGAGGTGACGATATACTGGAGCGTTAAGTCAAGAAACGCTGAAACACTGTTTATTAGACCTATTTTTTATCCCGTCATTCTTTACCTGTGTTCTGGCCATTTGTGAGGGATTAGCATTACACCTGTAGCTGCCCATCTTTTACTCGGCTGTTTTCCAGCTGCTTAGGGCACATGTCTTTATATACACATATAATACATTTATTTTTGAGGTTTTCATAAGGCAGAACTCACATCAGACTGCTCGTAGCTGACGTTAGCATGTCGCTAGCATTAGCGCGCAGCAAGCGTAGCCCGCAGCACCGTAACTACGCTGACTGACTTGACAGTAGCCTTTTCCCCCGGACTGTTGTTGTAGTAAGATGGTAAAGTGAGGGTCCATTGGACAACCTGCTAATATCTTTCACACACAGTTAAGCTAACGGAGCGCGTAGTTTAATTACATAGTAGTAAACAAACCATTGAGATGCAGCCATTTGAAGTCTTTGCTGCGGAGGATTGTCTTCTTCGATTTCCTCTTGGTCTGTGTCAGACTCTGGCTCGTGGCTGGATGTTGATTTCTTCGCTTGTTTCCATTTTTCGATTGTCATTACGTTTTTTTCTAACTCTGGAGAAGTTTTGGATCCGACAGACGGACTGTGTTTGGGACTACAACAATGGCTGAACGGGGCGGAGTCTGCATGCAATGCGCAAGGGAGGGGGTGGGGTGCGAACTAACTCATTTGCATTTAAAGAGACAGTGCCAAAACAAGGCGCTCAAAAGCGCTCCTTACAAAAGGGGTAAAAGAGAGGCATGTAGAAAGAAAATTAGGAGGAATTCAGACTGTAGATTGCAGGTATAGTTTATTTAGACCCCAGGTAAATGTTTTAAATGTTCAAAAGGTGAAAATAAAAGCATGATATGTCCACTTTAATTCTGGGCCCAGTGTTTGATCTAGATTCACACATTCAGATTTTCACATACTCACATACATGATACTTTAATGGACAGCTATTCAACTTTATATTTCGGGTGTTTTTGCTCTGCACCGAAACGAAAGGCTTTAACGACATCTGCAGAACTGAACCAGAACTAAGCCAGGACTAAACCAGATCTTAACCAGGTCCAAACTAGGCTAAAAGAGGACTAAACCATGTTTAAACCAGGTCTAAACCAGGTCTAAACCAGGGCTAAATTGGGTTTAAACTATAGACCGTAAAAACAGTGGACTATCAGAGCCCACTGGCCCCTGTGGTCCTAATAGGAAGTATCCATGGACTCTGTCCCGGCTCCCTGAAGCTGAGCTGCCATTCACTGTCTATTGGGACACTGGTGCCCTTTACTCTGTAACTATTTCGGTCAAACTCAACATCCTGGAACTAAAATGTCTGTTTTGACTCACTCTACATGATCCTGGTGTTTTATTCCTGTTATGTTCATCATAAATCAAGTTATTAGAGATCCAATTTTTTCTATATTTTTGGATGATGGGTTGAGGGCTTGGAGGGCCTGATTTGGCCCACGGGCCTTAAGTTGAATAGCCTTGCTACGATGTAATATTCTGTATAGAGCAAGTCTATTTATTTCTTTGGTTGGCAGAGTATATTGATATTGAGGTTTACCATCATTCTGAAACATGTTCTTCTCTTCATTGAAAATCAGGTACAACCCCTTTAATTTCACCTCCTGTTCTATTCCTGTGTTTAGTCTCTTAGTCCATCATTGTTCCCTAAAACATTTAAAACAGCCCTGTTACCCCAGCGCTCACTTCTCCGTTTCCCCTTAAACTCCACATTGTGTTTCAGACCTCACCACGGCGCACAGATTCTCCTCATTATAATACGCCTTTTCAACAAGCCATTTTCCATTGAATATTTCCAAGAGCTAATCTCCCTAATGATTTCTATTGAGCTGCATAATGAACACAATACAACCAGCACATCATCTATTACACAGAAAAAGGCAGAAAAGGGTGCTTATATTCCAAAGAGCCGTATCACTCACTCATTGCATTATTGTGTTCAAAAGAATACTCGAGGGACTTTAAGCTGCTTTATGAGCTCGTAAAGAAATAAAGAAGTTGGCTGTGTTACAGTTTTATATTCTATTGGGAATAGTTTGAAAAATCAATTAGAGGTTCCACATGAAGAGTGTTTTAAAGGTGCACTATGTAACTTTTCTCCTGGGTGTCTGCTTCTTTCTTGTTTCCATGGTCAGTTTTCTGTAGGGCTGTTTTAGTAGTTGACTTGTCAGTGGTTATTATTTTTTCTTTAGTCGACGAGTCAAACGATTATTTATATTGAAAATGTCTCTTTTTTTATGCATTATTAACCAGATTGAGATAAAATATGCTGAATGAAGACTTCTAGATGGAGAATATTTACAAAAACAGTGTATTATTGATAAAAATATTGAATTATTTATTATTTTTTGCCATTTTGATTTAACAATTATGGTACGATAAATCATCTTTTGCCATATTTTTAGTCTGTACAGTCCAGATAACGCTTAATTATTATTAAAATAGTTGCAATTATGCCGAAGAATTGTTGCAGCTCCATTGCTTTGACTGGAATTTTCCACATCATGGCATTAAACCTTTCTATCTTCTTCCGTTTATTCAATTACAGGTGCTTTTACTGCTCATTAACACTTTGAAAGGATGCATTCTTACTGTGAGTGGGCTCTGATTGGCTGTGCTTGGGGCGGTCTGCACAAGTTTCAGTTTGTCATCTGAAAAAACTAGTTCTGAAGCCCAAAAATGAATGTCTGTGGATGTTAATAACAATGTGCCAAAGGATTTGTGAGAGCCAGGAACTAGTTTGACAGATTTAAATACGTACTTCCAGTTTTGCTTTGTGATAATTACGTACCGCAGCTTTAATTTATAATAAAGAAGCAGTTTATAGAGAATGGCAGGCTATTAAAAGTGTATTTGTTATAAATTGTTACCAAAAACTAACTTGTGAGATCTTTCCACACAACACTTGAGTCCCGTTGAGTGCACCGGACTCTTATCTCTCGCTCTTGACCTCGTTTTGTTCACTTAAATCACACATTTTCCGATTCAATGCATTTTGTACATTTAAACGCACCATCGACTCTGACTGAACAAACTCTTTATTCAAGCTGTTTTTGTAACTTACCTCAGGCCATTACACTTTAACTGTAATGTAGTGTTTCAGAGCCTGGTTACAGATGTGAGGGCTTTTGTTCACCTTTTAAAACACAACCAGGAGAATTAACAAAAAGACTGAAATATAAACTGTTTCTTTGTCTTTGTCATTTTTTTGTCGCTCTTAGTCATGTTTTTTGTCGCTTTTAGTCACATGTTTGTCACTTTTAGTTTCTTTTAGTAACGTATTTGTCACTTTCAGTTGGTTGTACTACCGTATTTGTCACTTTTAGGCGCATTTCTGTCACTTTTAGTTGCGTTTTTGTTACTTTTAGTCATGTGTTTGTCACTTGTAGTTGATGTTTCTGTCACTTTTAGTTGCTTTTAATACGATATTTATCACTGTTAGTCGCTCTTAGTACCATATGTGTCACTTTTAGATGCTTTAAATACCGTATTTGTCACTTTTAGTTGCATTTCTGTCACTTTTAGTTGCCTTTTTGCTGCTTTTCGCCTTTAATCGCTTGTGTCTCACGCTTGTAGTTACGTTTTTGTCACATTCAGTCGTGTTTTTTATGCTTTTTAGTTGTGTTTTTGTCACTTTTAGTCACGTTTGTGTCAGTTTTAGTCGGGTTTCTGTCACTTTTAGTCGGGATTTTGTCGCTTTTTGTCAATTTTAGTACATTTTCTATTACTATAGTCGCGGTTTTGTCATGTTTCATTGTGTTTTTGTCCAGCCCAGAATGTGTGTTGTTTGGGTTTTTTAGTATTGATATTTGTATTGGAGTATCTAGTTTTGATATTAGTGATAAGCATAATTTTGTCAGCTATTTCCAATATTCCAATTTATTTTTGATTTTTTATATAAAACCTTATGACAGCCTTTTTACAACAGACAATACACTGAATATTCAAATTTAGCTTACATAGCTTAGCTTTAAACAACAAACAACATATTTTCTATCCATATACATTCAAACACAGCAGAGTCATATATTTGCTTTGCTTTTTTTATTTGTGTCATTTTAACACTACTTTTGCTGGTCTAATGAGAGCTGAAAGTGTTCCTCAGTCGGGTGAAGAATCGTGTCAGAGCAGACGCTTCTGGAAGTCAATCTGCTCTTTGTTGAGATGAAATGTCAAACTCAAATTTTTTCCGCAACAAATACCATTAAAGTATTATGACAGGTTTTCATGTTTCTTGTCTCTTTTTGTTCCGTTTTTGTTGCTCTTAGTACCGTTTTGTCATTTTTAGTCACATTTTTGATGATTTTAGCAACACATTTGTCGCTTGTAGTCGGGTTTTTGTCGCTTGTAGTGTTGTTTTTGTCATTTTTAGTACAGTTTTTTATCACTTTAGTCGCAGTTTTGTCACTTTTAGTAGTATTTTTGTCATTGTTAGTTCCGTTTCTGTTTCTTTTACTTGCGTTTTTGTTGCTTTTATTCACGTGTTTGTCACTTTTAGTCCTGTATTTGTCACCTTTGATTGTAAATTCCTGTCCGTGCTTTCTCCAAACGTGCTTTTCCTTCACCTTTCGACCAGCAGCTGATAACGTCGCGAGGCTCCTGTGGATTAGACAAAGGTCTCTGTGTCACATTATGCAACTCTTTTCACGACTCAAGTCCCAAAACATCATGACCATCACTTTTTCTGGGACATAAAGCTGTTTTCGTGCCGGACAGACAGGAAAGCAGCAGGATTCAGCTGTCAGTGAAGTAGATTGGTGCCATTCTCTGCAAAATAGTATTCATTTGTGTTAAGATTTGAACAGTGGCACACGGTTAAGAGCTGCACGGTTTGGGAAAAATATCTATTTCCGGGATTGGATTTGCGATTTATGTTTTCAGATTTTGTTCACATTTTAAAACACAACCAGGAGAACTGACAAAAAGACTGAAATATGCACTGGCAAACTTAATAAAAGAAGCACGTGTTTCAGTTTTTGTCACTTTTTGGCATGTTTGTGTTGCTTGTAGCAGCGTGTTTGTCATTGTTAGTTAGCTTTTGTCCTTTTATTTGCGTTTTTGTCACTTTTCGTCATGTTTTGTCGCTTTTAGTCATGTCTTTGTAACTTTTAGTTGTGTTTCTGTCGTTTTTAGTTGCTTTTAGTCATGTTTTTGTCACTGTCAGTCACGTTTTTGTCCCTTTTTAGTCACGTTTTTGTCACTCAGTCGAGTTTTTGTCGCTTTTTAGGTGTGTTTTTGTCACTTTTAGTTGCGTTTGTGTCTTTGTGTCACTTTTAGTCACGTTTGTGTTCGTTTTAGTTTCGTTTGTGTCACATTTATTTGCGTTTTTGTTGCTTTTAGTCACGTATTTGTCATTTTTTGTTGCTTTTAGTATCACAGTTGTCACTTTTAGTCACATTTCTGTCGCTTTTAGTTGCATTTTTGTCGCTTTTATTTACAAAAAATCAAACTTTTGTAATAAAAAATGGAGCATATAGATAATAAAAAGTACTTTATAAGTTTTTAAAATTTATTTTGAGGTATAGATTAAACTGAAATTACTGTGTGGTTGCTTACGATTCTCACAATTCTATTTTTTAGTTCTTATGAATCACTGAATAATCACGAATATTGTTTAACTGAATAATCTTGACATCCCTATCAGCAATACTAGACTTTTAAAGACACGTTTGACTCATGGATTGCAAAAATTGTTTGAATATTGTCTTCCGGAAAATAAAAAGGTTTTTGTCCATATTGCTCAACCCTTAAGTTATATAATGCTGTTTTATTTGCACTGCGGTAATCTGTTTTTCTCCATAAGCAGCACTACTTCTTTTACTGTAAAGAGGAACAAATATTTAAACAAAGTCAAGATCCTTCTTCTACTCCACAAAAGATTAACGAAGTAAATGTCATTCAACAACTGTCAAAGATGGATTTAGAGAAGTGTCAAACTTTAATAAGCATTTTTGTTGCTTTAAATTGCACCAAATGGCTGAATCAGACACAATAAGACAATAAAATCTAAATAAAAATGGCCTCTATGGTCTTCACACAGTTGTAAAAGTCACCTTCAAAGATAGTAAAGTAGATTATATCACACCACTCACGTAAGAATGCTTGTTTTTCAAGGAATTTTATGAAGTTTAATGCCATATTATGGAGCATTCTAGGCAAAGTGAATTCACCTTAAAAAAAAAAGGAAGAAAAAAAAGGCATTTAATGTAAAACAAAAAACTTACCTCCACTATAGGCTTGGGTGATTTTGACAAAAATAAATATTGCAGTATTTTTTTTTTTTTTTTTGGAGTGTCTTCATAACAATATTCAGACGATATTCTGTCATTGCAACAGAAATGTTTTAAAATATGTCTTTTATGTTGCGTATTTGTCACTTTTAGTCGCATTTTTGTACCTTTTATTTGTGTCTCTGTCACTTATAATACCGTGTTTGTCACTTTTAATCACGTTTCTGTCACTTTTAGTCACATTTCTGTCACTTTTATTTGTGTTTTTGTCTTTTTCAGTTGCTTTAAGTACCATATTGTGCGGAATTACAACGAAACAACTCACAAAATTAGTAAATGCAGTGTTTTTGATGGAAAAAAACAACAACAATTTGGTCAGTAAATACTTCCACTCCATCAGGACGTCCTGGGTTAAATGTGTAAAAGATCTTGAATTCACACATGCCTATTATGATCTACATCACTAATTGGAAGAAGAAGAAAAATTAGAAGAAGAATTAGAAGAATTACCAAAATAATCGTTAGTTGGACCTAGTATTTTAATAATTGTAATAATTATCTGGACAATAAAGACTCTAAAACACACACAAAAATCCGTTTTAATAACAACAGCAGCATTATTAAATCAAAATGTCAAAAAAGAATAAACTATATCTGCTTTTCATTAATAATACACTTTATTTGTACATATTCTGGATCTAGAAGTGTTCAGTCACTGTATTTCAATCTGTATTTGGTTGTTAATGTATTTAAAACCTCTCAGTGTACAATAAAAATAAGCATTAGACACAGAATAATCAAATAAATAATGTCTGACTAGCCGACTACTTAAATAATCGTTAGTTGCAGCTTTAATTCCAGTTGTAGATCTGTTTTTGCTTTTAATCTCGTCCACTCTGTAGTTCCTGTTTTGCCCAGTAGGTGTCACTGCTACATTTGCAATAGACTTCTCATCATTGACCCACAAATTCAAACATTTACATCAAAATAAACTAAACATTTCTAACTTTTGAAGGTCACTTTTGAAGCTTTATCAAAGACGTGCTTTGTTCTCACGAAGGGGACACCCAGAGCTTTTTGGCCCTCACAGGCTCCTGTAATCGTTCCTTGTCTTGTTTGATATTGACTTCACGCAGAGGCAAACAAAAAGACTTTTGACTTTTTAAACTCAGAATAAATGAAAGGTAAGTTTGAATCGTGAGGGGGAGCGGCACGTTTTTGTTTTGTTTGAAATGCACCTGAACGAGGCTCACAGAGAGGACGCAGGAACCAGGTTTACAGATTTAGAACAAAGAATCATTTATTATCTGCGGTTTGTTTCACGGCATTAAATATTCTGTTTTGTGCCTTAGTCCTGTATTTTCCAGCATGGTTTAAGTCTTTATTTAGTCCTTTTTAGTCCTGGGTCAGCCCTTAGTCCTGGTTAGACCTCCATGGTTTAGTCTTGGTTTAGTCCTGATTTACTCCTGGGTTTGTAGTTTAGTCCTGGTTCGTTCCAGTTTCTTCAGACCTGGTTTAGTTCTGCACGGTTTAGTCCTGGTTCAGTCCAAATTGCATGTTATTAAAAAATAAACTTGCACTTTTTTCCTTAAATTCCTGTACCTAACTTTTTTCTCTTTTACCATTTGGTGAACGCTGTTCTCGTCAAACAGGAAGTGCATTTACTACAGGAGTGTGGATCTGTGACAAAAGTGGGCGGGGATGTATCGATACAGACTCAGTAAAATGTGGATATCGATATTGCTATACAAATATCATTATCCATTTGCATATTTTAATTATTAGAGTAGACTTTCATTGTAGACATGTAAAGGTCCATTTGGTCTTAGTTTTGTGTCAAACACTCAGCAGCAGCAGCAGACTGGACGGATCTGTATCAGGGACTGTTTATGTTTTAGAAAGTTTTTGAAACACTTAACAAATCCATTTATTTAAACTTCTTAGAATAAAAAGTTAGACCAGTATAGAATATCGGTATCTGTATTGAAAAAAAAAAGTACCAAAGTATCGTACGATACAAAAAGTGCTCCCTTCACTGGGACCAGGCTTGCATCTCCACAAACCTAAAAAAAAACATTGTTTCCATAGAAACGTTGTTCCTTTGGCTGTAATATTCCACAGTGTGGCAACATGTCCATCTGAAGAATGTTCCAGAGTGGTTTATCGTTCCATTTCCATGGAATCCTGCAGACGTGCCACAGAGTTATGCACATTTATCAGCTCTTGATTATTCACTTATTCATCATACGTTCATTTAAAAGGACCTGTTTGTTGATTGTTTGTTGTTGTTCTTCTTATTACAGCATGTTCCTGCAGGCTTGTTCTTCTTGGAGAGTTTCACAAACAGCACTTCGGTGTAATTCTCTGATTAGCTCCTGCTGTGATCAGTGGACTCAGACCGTCCAATCAATCCTCTCTCTCTGGCTCTTAACGAACTCTCTTAATGTTTTACCTGAAGCTCTAGTGAAGTGTCTAACCTCAGGACAGTTCTAGGGATGGGTTATGGGTTATATTTATCACTGATATTGGTGTCGGGCTGATATTTGTCACAGATTTTGATTCTACGCTGCCCCGGTGTGTGTTTGTCCTTCTCAGTGTGTCCTCAGTCCAGCAGATTTGACTTTTTAAACAGACTAATGTGTAACAATGGAAGAAGAAGAGCAAATGACCTTAAATGTGTCTGTTCTTACACAATCAGCCCACAAATGATTTTATGTCCCAGTTAAATACGTTTTATAATTATTTTTCCAAAAGCAAAAAGTGATTGCAAAAAAAAAGCGATCCATGTTGAACCATCGTTAAACACTTCAACAGCAACCAAACAAACAACCTTTAGATTTGTGCGTGAACGAGGACACTTTTCATTCAGTTTTACTTCGTTATTAAGTCCATTTTTGATTTAGTTCATGCTTAGATTTGTTCTAGGCCTGTTTTTTAGGTCCATCTTGGTTTAGTCCTTGCTCTATCCTTGTTTTTATTTATTTTGTCTTGTTTAGTCCTGGTTTAGTTCTTGCCCCTTCTTTGTTCTGTCCTGATTTAGTCCTTGTTTTGACCTGGTTTAGTCCTGATTAGGTCCAGGTTTAGTCCTTGTTCTATCCTCGTCCTGGTTTAGTCCTGGTTTACGTGGTTTCGTGTTTCGTGTTGAGTCCTAGTTTACTCCTCGTCTAGTCTTTGTTCTGTCTTCATTTAGTCCTGATTTAGTCCTTGTTTTCACCTGGTTTAGTCCTGATTAGTCCTTGTTCTATCCTCATTCTGGTTTACTCCGTGTTCAGTCCTAGTTTACTCCTCGTCTAGTCTTTGTTCTGTCTTCATTTAGTCCTGGTTTAGTCCTTAGTCCTTAGTTTTAAGCTGGTTGAGTCCCGCTTTGGTCCTGGTTTAGTTCTTGTTCTATCCTTTTTTTAGTCCAGGTTTAGTCCTGGTTTACTTCTTGTTCTACTCTTCTTTAGTCCTGGTTTGGACCTTGAGCTAACCTTGTTCAGTCCTGATTCAGTCCTGGTTTAGTCCTTGTTTAGTCCTGGTTTAATCCTTGTTCTATCCCTGTTTAGTCCTGGTTTAATCCTTGTTCTATCCTTGTTTAGTCCTGGTTTAGTCCTTGTTTAGTCCTGGTTTAATCCTTGTTCTATCCTTGTTTAGTCCTGGTTTAATCCTTATTCTATTCTCATTTAGTTAGTCCTGATTTAGTCTTGGTTTAGCCCTGGTTTAGTCCTGGTTCAGTCCTGGTTTAGTCCTGCTTTAATCCTTGTTCTATCCTTGTTTAGTCCGGGTTTAGTCCTTGTTTAATCGTTGTTCAGTCCTGGGTTAGTCCTGATTTGGTCCTGGTTTAGTCCTTGTTCTTTCATCGTTCAGTTCTTGTTTAGTCCTGGTTTAGTCTTTGTTCTATCCTTGTTTAGTCCTGCTTTAATCCTTGTTCTATCGTTGTTCAGTCCTGGTTTAGTCCCTGATCAGTCCTTGTTTAGTCCTGGTTTAGTCCTTATTTTATCCTCATTTAGTCTTGGTTTAGTTATTGTTCTATCCTGGTCCAGTCCTGGTTTAGTTCTGGCCTGTATTTGGTTCCAGAATATAATTTAATCCCGTCTAATTCTGGATGCTGCAGACAGAGTTCATCCATTTTGATTAGTGTCATTTTGGAGAATAGACGCTCCATCTGTCCTCGTCTCATTTAAGATCATTTTATCCATCTTCAGTTACAGCAAAACTTTTAAAGATTTTTCAAAGTAAAGTCGCACTGAATTCAAAGTTGGTAAAAGTTGCAGACCACAATTTCATTCCAGTCGGTGAGAAAACGAAAATTGGTTGTTAAAAAGCCGTTTCTGTGATGTAATTTTGACACTTACCTCTCGCAAATGTCAGAGTATGCATGTTGGTCCCTGCTGTTAAAATAAATTACTCCTCTCGAACCCTGTAATTTTAACTCAAAAATGTACTGTCTGACATAGAAAGAAGAAAGAAAAGAAAGTTGTGTTTTACATTTAGTTTTACAGATCATGTTTTCCAATTGAACTTTATATACAATTAACTTTTGATGTTTCTAAATTACTCAAATGATGCTAAACTTTCATATTCAAGCTTGTTTATCATGAAGTCTCATCATCAAAAATATGTTTCTTTAAGTTAAGAGCTGCACGATTTGGGGAAAAATATCTAATTAAGATTTGCCTGACCAGTTTTGCATTTAGATTTGCAATTTATGTTTTAATACTGGGATTCTGTTCAAAGTTCACATTTTAAACACAAAACAAAAAGACTGAAATATGAACTGACAAACTTATAAAAGAATTATGTGTTTTAGAATGTCTTTGTCTCTTTTTGTTAGGATTTTGCTGCTTTTTGGTCACTTTTATTGTCGTTTTTTGGTCATTTAACTGCGTTTTTGTCACCTTTAGCTGCATCTTTGATTGTTGTTGTGTTTTTGTCGCTTTTAGACACATTTTTGTTGTGCATAGACAAGTCTTTGACACTTTCAGACACATCGTTGACGTTTTAAAAAGTTTTGTCGCTTTTGTCACTGTTGTCATGCTTTGTTGCCTTTTGTCTTGTTTTTGTTGCTTTTAAATGCGTTTTTGTCACTTTTAGCTGCGTCTTTGTCGCGTTTTCATCGCCAGTAGTTCTGATTTAGCCGCTTTTAGACGCATTTTTGTCGCTTTTAGTTGCACTTTTGTTCCATTTAGTCAGGTTTTTGACACTTTCAGATACATTGTTGATGTATTAAAACACATTTTTCTCACTTTTAGCTGCGCTTTTGTCATGTTTGTTGCCTTTAGTCGTGCTTTGTTGCATTTTGTCCTTTTTTTTGCTCTTAATTGAGTTTTTGTCACTTTATTCAGAACCTATTTTAACAAATCTAAACTACAGGCTTTGCAGTTTTTATGCTGAATAAAACAAGATATTTTGTTGTTTGTGGAGAAAATTATTGCGCTTTACAAATTGCAGTCTTTGCGATTTGCTCATCACGTCCATTCAAAAATCTTTATTCAAATTGTCCTTGTTCAGCTCTCGTCTAAACTAGAGCTGAACCTGTAATAAGCCAGGTCTAAATCAGGTCTAAATCAGGTCTAAATCAGGTCTAAATCAGGTCAAAACCAGGTCTAAACCAGGTCTAAACCAGTTCTCAGACAGGTCTAAACTTGTAGGACTAAACCAGAACGGAACCATATTCTAAACCGTACTAAACCAGGACCAAACCGGTTCTAACCCAGGACTAAACCAGTTCTAAACCTAAGAAAAATTAGTAGGACTAAACCAGGACTGTCTGAACCAGCACAGGACTAAACCTGTTGCACCAAACCAGGAATAAACCTGGACTAAACTAGTTTTAACCCAGTCCTAAACCACTGCTAAACCAGTACAAAACTCAGAACTAAACCTGGACTAGACGAGGACTAAACCAGAACAAAATCAACACTAAACCTGTACGAATGGGACTAGGATTTAAACTTGACTGAACCAGAGCAAAATCAATACTAAAATAAGTCTAAACCCAGACTAAACCCAAACTAGGTCTAAACTAAGACTAAACCAGGAATAACAAGGACAAAACCATAAAAAGCTTTACGTACCTCATACCTGAAAAGTTATAATCCACAAAATTGCGTGTCTTAAAATGCGTTTAAAGGAAAATCTTATAAAAATGCCCTCCACTGTTGATCTCCATTACCTTCCATTCACGATTTCAATCCACGTCATGTTTTTGTTATTTAAGACGGACTCTGGAGACCTTTCTTAATCATGAAAATCTGTCCGAGGTAAAGTCTAAAATATTAAAATTATGTAAATTGCGTCGTGGCTCGGGCAACAGCACTTCCACCGTTTATTAGATGTTTCAGTCCAATCACAGCTTTAATGAATGAGATGGAAACTCCAGCCGACGGATTCACAACAACAATAATTTGGAGATTAGTTTTAGATGAGAGACAAACCACCATTAGATGTGCAGTAATTCTGTTTTTATAAGAGATATTCAGACCTGGTTTAGTGGGGTTTTGTCTCGTTTGTAGATATGGTTAGACGTAGTTTAGTCTTGGATTAGACCTGGTTTAATCCTGGTTTAGTGCGACGTCTGAGGAGTGTTAGACATAGTTTAGTCCTGGATTAGACCTGGTTTAATCCTGGTTTAGTGCGACGTCTGAGGAGTGTTAGACATAGTTTAGTCCTGGATTAGACCTAGTTTAATCCTGGTTTAGTGCGACGTTTGAGGAGTGTTAGACATAGTTTAGTCCTGGATTAGACCTGGTTTAATCCTGGTTTAGTGCGACGTCTGAGGAGTGTTAGACATAGTTTAGTCCTGGATTAGACCTAGTTTAATCCTGGTTTAGTGCGATGTCTGAGCAGTGTTAGACATAGTTTAGTCCTGGATTAGACCTGGTTTGGTCCTGGTTTAGTGCGACGTCTGAGGAGTGTTAGACATAGTTTAGTCCTGGATTAGACCTGGTTTAATCCTGGTTTAGTGCGACGTCTGAGGAGTGTTAGACATAGTTTAGTCCTGGATTAGACCTGGTTTGGTCCTGGTTTATTGCGACGTTTGAGGAGTGTTAGACATAGTTTAGTCCTGGATTAGACCTGGTTTAATCCTGGTTTAGTGCGACGTTTGAGGAGTGTTAGACATAGTTTAGTCCTGGATTAGACCTGGTTTAATCCTGGTTTAGTGCGACGTCTGAGGAGTGTTAGACATAGTTTAGTCCTGGATTAGACCTGGTTTAATCCTGGTTTAGTGCGACGTCTGAGGAGTGTTAGACATAGTTTAGTCCTGGATTAGACCTGGTTTGGTCCTGGTTTAGTGCGACGTCTGAGGAGTGTTAGACATAGTTTAGTCCTGGATTAGACCTGGTTTAATCCTGGTTTAGTGCTAAGTCTGAGGAGTGTTAGACATAGTTTAGTCCTGGATTAGACCTGGTTTAATCCTGGTTTAGTGCGACGTCTGAGGAGTGTTAGACATAGTTTTGTCCTGGATTAGACCTGGTTTAATACTGGTTTAGTGCAACGTCTGAGGAGTGTTAGACATAGTTTAGTCCTGGATTAGACCTGGTTTAATCCTGGTTTAGTGCGACGTCTGAGGAGTGTTAGACATAGTTTTGTCCTGGATTAGACCTGGTTTAATCCTGGTTTAGTGCGACGTCTGAGGAGTGTTAGACATAGTTTAGTCCTGGATTAGACCTGGTTTAATCCTGGTTTAGTGCGACGTCTGAGGAGTGTTAGACATAGTTTTGTCCTGGATTAGACCTGGTTTAATCCTGGTTTAGTGCGACGTCTGAGGAGTGTTAGACATAGTTTAGTCCTGGATTAGACCTGGTTTAATCCTGGTTTAGTGCGACGTCTGAGGAGTGTTAGACATAGTTTTGTCCTGGATTAGACCTGGTTTAATCCTGGTTTAGTGCAACGTCTGAGGAGTGTTAGACATAGTTTAGTCCTGGATTAGACCTGGTTTAATCCTGGTTTAGTGCGACGTCTGTGGAGTGTTCATAATCTGCAGTTCGGGCTGTTCATGGTTAACCAATTAGCTGATTAACCGTGTCTAGCTGCTTAACCGAGTGAAAACATCTTGTTAACTGGCACATTTAATATTTTGCCTTGTTTACTAAATTGTAATACACAATTATGCAGCCAGAGGGCGCCGGTCGTGCAGCTGGGACACCTCTGAGTGAAAAAAAAAGCTTGCTGACAACTCCAAATAGTGGATTATCCATAAAGACTGAGCAAACCTGAGACACTGCATTATTTATGGACTAATATTATGTTTCATGGTTTATTCAACTTGGATTTCTCGTTGGTGGAGAAAACCGACAGCTTTTTGCCTCCGATGTAAAGCTATGGACATTTTACCTGCATAAGGTGAGCGGGTGACGGTAGTGACTTTACCACGTGACGCAGGAAAAGAGTGCATTATCCAGTGCGTCAAAGCAGCGTCTACAGGAGCTTCATTCAGGCGTGTTGTGCACAGTTCAAAGACCTGTTGCTGTTGTCGCTCTGTGTTTATGACATCATGCACTGAGGTCTGTTATGACTCGTATAGTCAAAAAAAACCTACAACAAATAGCACCGTGTGAACTCAACCAGTAAACCGACTATTATCCGATGATCGGCTAAAGACAAATAGAAAACTTGTATTCCTGAATGCAGCTTTTATGGAGTGTTCCTGATCTGCAGAGGTCAATATTTGGGCTGCACGATTAGACAAATGATTGTGATATCTGGATGTTAAGTACTGATCCCCACTATTGTGATATTTGAATTTACTTCACTTATTCACAATAGATTAATTTCAGTTATATTAAAACAAATATGTTCATTTCTCATGTATGTATTAATAAAAAAGGTGCTTTACTTGACTTTTCTTAAACTCGGGAAAAACAGAATAAGTTACATTTTGCTGTCGGTCAAATTTATTCCTCACTTAAAGGCTCTGTACCTGATTTTTATTGTTTTGAAATGTGAAAAAGCAGAACTAATTCATGTTAAATTCTTTCCATCAGTCACATGTATCTCTCACTTACATAATGCAGTCCCAGCATCATAAATATGAGTTTATAAGCACTTTTCATGAGTCTCTGAGTCCAGAGCGTCACGGACCGTCCCGGGTAACGCTAACAAACATTAGCATGCTAAAAGTGCACTTCCTGCTTTTCTGGTAGGATAAAAGGCTCTATAAATAGATGCAAAGTAAAAGTTGTGGTCTCATTTTGCGTGGAATAGATGCTTTTACAATCTATCTGTGCCGGGACAACACAGATTTTACTTTACATTTTTTTACTTTTATTTTTACAGATATTTACTTTATCACACGCAAAAAATCGGGAACAGGGACTAGCTCTGTTTTTCCCGTTTCACAACAATGAAAATCAGGCACAGGGCCTTTAATGCTTTCCTTTAATGATGAGTTTATATATGCTTGTGTTTTTCACATCTTTTAGGGGCCAGAGCGAGTTTTTCTGCCAAAACAAAAGCACCGAAAAGTTCCAAAACACGTGATTCTTTCATTAGTTTCATAGTTTTTGTTTGCAATATTGTGGTTTTAAAATCTGTGCAGCCCTAGTCACTATTTATTTATCAGAATAAATATCAGGAAGGAAATTTCTTCGAGTGAGTGACAGTTAGAATTAACCAATCACAGTAGAGCGTGGAAGAAGCAGGTAGTTTAAATTACATCTTAAAAGAAAAGGCACAATTATTTACAGCACAATTCATGCACAAGAAACCCAACGTGCTTTACAAAGATTACAAATGCACAAAAGACATTAAAATAGTTCTTAAAAAGAACAATATCAAGCTGTATAAATCCACTAAAAGAAACAGAAATCGATAGGTAGTTTTAGTATAATGCTTAGTCAAACCTTTAGTTTCATTGCGAATAACAAACCAGTTAACGTTCAAAACCTTTCAGACGATAAAGTGTGAAAGTTGGGCTGACAGGTGACATTTTATAAGAAACTTGTCGCTGGGATCTTGACAGCTGTGGAGGTGATTCTGGGCAAAAAACTTTCCCACAAATCAATCTGTCACTGACCGCGTCGACTCTGAACAGACGTCGGCAAAGTTAGTCCAACGCAGGAGAGAAAAGTTAACATAATATTCCTCTTAAAAGTGCTCTGGATAACTTTTCATTTCTTTTCTTATTGCTTTGTTTGGATGTTCACATTTGGGCATTTAATCTATGAAAGGCTCCTTAAATATCTAGATCTGCTACATTATTTTGTTCAAAGGAAGTTATGTTCAATGCTGTAAGGCGGCACAATTAATCAAAATCAAATCAAAATCACAATTTGAATGGACACAATTAGCAAACCGCAAAAAAGTGCAATAATTTCCTCCAAAAACAACAAAATATCCTGTTCTATTCTGTATAAAAAGCTGCCAACCCTGTAGTTTATATTTGTTAAAACATGTTCTGAGACAAGCGACATAAACGCGTGTATGCAAACGTCGAAAGCGCAACTAAAAGCGACAAACATGTGGCTTAAAGAGACAAAAGCGAGACTAATATAGACAAAAACGCTACAATAAGCTGAGAAAACGTGGCTCAAAGCAACTACAGGCAAAAAACAATACTGTAAGTGGAAAAAATGCTGCTAAAAGCAACTAAAAAGTGACCAAAAACTTTAAAAAAAAACACAACTTTGAACAGAATCACATTATTAAAACATAAAAAGCAAATCTAATCGCAAAACTGTCGTGCTTTGTTGCCTTTGACCTGTTTTTGTTGCTTTTAAATGCGTTTTTGCTGCTTTTTTATTGCCTGTAGTCGTCATTGAGTTGCTTTTAGGCCCGTTTTTGTCTCCTTTAGTTGCATTTTTGTTCCATTTAGTCCGGTTTTTGACACTTTCATACGCAATGTTGACGTTTTAAAACTAATTTTTGTTGCTTTAAGCCGCACTTTTTAGTCGCGTTTGTTGCTTTATTCGTGTTTTGTTGCTTTTAAATGCATTTTGTCACTTTTAACTGTGTCTTTGTTGCGTTTTTATCGGTTGTAGTTGTGATTTAGTGACTTATAGACACTTTTTTATCTTTTAGCTTGTAGTCGCATTTTGTTTTGTTTATTCACATTTTTAACACTTTCAGACGCATTGTTGACGTTTTAAAACACATTTTTGTTGCTATTAGCGGCAATTTTGTCGCATTTTGTTGCGTTTTTTGCCTTTAGTCGTGGTTTGTTGCCTTTTGTCTTGTTGCTTTTATATGCGTTTTTGTCACTTTTAGCTACGTCTTTGACATAAAGAGTACATCTAATCGCAAAACTGGTCAGAAAAATTACACTTTCCAAATCATGCAGCTCTTACGCTCCTAGCTCCATGACTAGTTCTGGTTTAGTCCTGATTTAGTCCTGGTCTAGACCTGACTCTCATTACTGGGCTGTTGTTTAGTCCTCAGTCGGTAGACCTTTGTTAGTCCTGGCTTACTTTCAGTTTAGTCCTGATTTAGTCCTGGTTTTGTTTATTCCTGAGCTGAGTTTTATTTTATTTCACTTCTGGCTTATTTTTTAGATCGTTATAGTTATGTATTGGTATAATTTTGCCTAGAGATGGAAGATGTCTATAATAATCATAATATCACTATTGTTGTTTTGGAGATATGCAAAATTTGAATATCGAGCTAATTTCCAAAAAAATAACAATTAAACGGGCAGTTTAAGAATAAAAAAAACAACAAATGAAATGGTAAATCTCTAATACAATGCGTTTAATGTGATATTTGTGCACTTTTTTTGTCTTAATTCTGCAGTTATTTCAAGTTTTATGCTGAACTTTGTACCCATTTTAGCACATTTTTGCATTCATTGATGCATTACTGTTACATCGTCTGAATGTCATCGATGTAACTGCACTTTTACACCCGTTGGCCCATAATGTTGGCTTTAACTCGCAAGACCTTTTAATCGTCAAAGTTTATGTTCTATTCAGAAAGTCCAGTTCTTGTAGCCGTCCATGGCACTGCTGGTTGCCCTTCTTTCACCTCGCTTCAACTTTTGCTTGTCAGTTTTTCAGTCATATATAATTTCAGAGTGTAAACAGCAGCATATTCCACGTAACGAGCTGTACATTTCAGGTCCCTTGGCTCTTGCTTCAAGTCTATATTTTATTTAGTGTAAGTGTTGCAGCTTTATGTGTCCGTAGCTTGAATTGCTTCGTGGCATTTCAGGATAAGCGGGTGTTGGGGTCATAAGCGGATAGAGTTTGTCAGAATCGTACACTTGTGATTATTTGTTCAGATGTGCTCTAAAGCCAATATGTAGCTGGCTGTAACTGTACGTGATCAAACTTTCCAATTGCAATCCACGGTTGGTTAAAGGAGCTGTACCTGATTTTTACTGTTTTGAAGGTGATTTTTTTGCATGTAAAATAATAAGTAAATAAGTAAAATATGTCTATTCAGGTGAAATGAGACCACAGCGCTGTCACTGCATTTGTTTATAGAGCGTTTTATTCTACGAAAGAAAGTGCGCCGTTAGCATGCTAATGTTTGTGAGCTTGACCTGTGACAGCAAAACTCGCTCTGGGCTCAAAGACTCGTGAAAAGTGATTATAAACTCATTGCAGTGAATATTTAGGATGCTAGACGTGCTTTTTTTTAAAGTCAGCGATACATGTGACTGATGTAAAGACTTTAAAATAATCTAGTTCTGTTTTATGTTTCAAAACAGGTACAGCCCCTTTAACCGATTCGCTGACTAACTGCGACTAAACGCTCAACGAGTGCAGACATCCTCTCGGTTGACTGGCATGTTTAATTTTTGCCTCATTTTCATTCTGAGTAGTTGGTCTGACAGACTGCTTTTAACTGCTCAGGCCTGACTAAGCCCTGCCCTCTGGGATAAGTGTCCCTTGAAAGGACCCTTTGTTTACCCTTTATGGGCCCATAACAAGTCAAACAGGTAAACAAAGCCAGGATTAGTGTCAGGGGAGTCTCCTCCTGAGGGGCAGGGTTAGTCCGCTCTGGGTGTCTCCGGCCAGTTCTGCAGATTCAAAATTACTTTCGGATGGAAATTGAAATGTGTTGAGTTTTAAAACAATGTCCACATTAGAGCAGGGTGATACGGCCAAACATTTGTGTCATGACATAAAAGAGAACATTTGCGATAACGGTAATTGACGATTTAAATGACTCTGGACTAAATATTTAACAATGGCAGCAATATTTGACTTGTTTAAAGGTGCTTTACTAATTTTTTCATGTAAGAAAGTAAAATCAGTTCTGCCTCAGCACAGATTTGTCGTAAAAGCGTCTTTTCAGGTCAAAATGATACCACTGTGTGCTCTGTGTGCAATTATAGAGCGTAAAACCTTTAAGGATATTTATGTATTTATTTGTTATAATTTTGCTTCCACTCCTCACTTCGACATTTATTTTTAATACGTCTCTACCCGTTAGTGTTCTCAATTTGCTGTAAAATCAGATTAACTTCACAACTATGAGGACAATCTGCTGCAGTGGAATTATATTGTGATGTTTCAGATTTCAGATTATCCCGAAAGGAAATGACATCATGAACGATATGACATGGACCAGCTTTTGAAACTTTGCCTAATATACATTCTTTACCAAATAAAAAATTATGATCACAGAAGGTTTCTAGATAAAGAATATTCATTCATTCATTTTCTACCGCTTATTCCCGTTAGGGGTCGCGGGTGACTGGAGCCTATCCCAGTGACTTTGGGCCTTAGGCGGGGTACACCCTGGACAGTGGCCAACTCGTCGCAGGGCTAACACAGAGAATAAAGAATATTTGTGAATAAATATGTTCACATGATATAAAAGGTCTTTTGTTTGTGTTGCAGTCTGTTGTCCAGATGACGATTATCAACATTCAATAACAAATATATTTTAGAGTTGTTGCAGCCTTATATGTCACTACATCTATAGTTGTAACTTCAGTCTAAGTTTAAAACCCTGACTTTGCCTCCTCTCATCTCTCCTCACATCCTTCTCTATTTCCTACCTTGTTACCTCCATCATTTCCTCCCTTGCCTCTTTCCTCGTTTCCTTCATTTCTTCGCCGCTTCCCTCCGTCCTCAGTGGCCTCTCCGTCCTCTGTCGCCCGCT
The DNA here is from genome assembly GCA_019453435.1 of Rhinogobius similis. Lineage (NCBI taxonomy): Eukaryota > Metazoa > Chordata > Actinopteri > Gobiiformes > Gobiidae > Rhinogobius > Rhinogobius similis. The sequence goes on along the minus strand of CM033633.1, from coordinate 12,160,207 downwards.
GTGATGTGCTCGTCTTTAGCTCCTCTGGATCAATGAGCCGTGTGCAGTCTGCGATGGCGTCTGTCTCGCTCAGGACGGGGGCGAGGGAGGGCTGAGGTTTATGTTCAGTCCTGGTTCAGTCGCTGGCTAATCGCTCCTGATTAGTCCTTTCTTGTAAGTGCCAGGTTCAGTTAAGTTCTGGATAGTCCTGGTTTATGGTTCGTTTACATATTTGAAAGACCTGGTTTAGCCCCTTCACCTTTAAGGACACTTCTTCTGCTACAGTGACTGTTTTGAGCTTTTAACCCTGTTCTAACAATGTTCCGTCATCAAAAACACACCTGAAGTAGCATTCAGTTGCATTCACACTGTTGCTGAGGAACGTTTATAAGAAAATCCTCCCCTCTCTGAGCATCAAACACACTTCCTGCTGAACATCCGGGATTTTCTGATGTATTTTCAGACTTCATACGTCACTTATCAGAGAATCTTCCGCTCTTTTTAGTCCTTAAATCATTGCTAAACTCGTTTTGAGCATTTCTGCCTCTAAAGTCAATAACTCAGAACTTCTTTTCAGCACTAACTTCACTAGATTGTATATTGCACTGGTGCCATCTGCTGGCTGGATGCACTCAGTGTCATTTCATAGTGACTGATAATACAGGTCATAGAATGAATAAGAAACTTTTTTTTTGTTTGAAAACAAGAGATGGCAAATTTAATGCACTCAAAAGCATGTTTAAAGGCTAACAGCAATATGAAAAATGCAGAATATTTTCCCTGGTTTTTAATTAAAAAAAAAAAAAAAAAAAAAAAAATATCAACCCTTTGCTTTATTACTAAAGCAAAGGGTTGATATTAACTATAGAAGGTTGTAAGTAAGTTTCACAATATAAAAATAACTCTACTGTTGAAAAGAACCAGTTAAATTGAAGTCAATACATCACTTACAGTACTTCAACAAATATAATGAATACACAGACAAAACAAAGGCCTGTAGAGTTATTATCTTGTTTATGTTTCTTCTTCTTTTACTCATTATAAAAGTCACCAGAGCAACATGTGCATTGGAGGCTCATTTAGGACTGTACTGGAGTCTGCCACCAGGGAATAGCCTTGTAACTACAGCAGCAAGAAGCACAACTGTGACGAACCTGTGCCAAGAGGTGAAGCAGAGGTCAGGACATGGTACTGGGCCTGTAGGGGGCAGCGAGTTTAGGCTTGGGCTCAAAGCAAACTAGAACATTCCCAGGTCAATGGAATTAATGCTAAAGACACTTGCTGATTTCGTAGGACGAGGTAATGTGTCAAGAACAAGGGGCTCGGCTAAAGACATGTGGAAAAATGTCATCTTTCATCTTTTTGCTAATCGTCTGTACCTGACAATTGGCAAAAAGGGCTTAACTGGAAGGAGTTATATGTTGGAAGTAATTCACCAGGTGGTTGACTGGGAAAAGAATAATAAGTAGTTTGGAGGAGTAGTGCCCTAAAACTAAGAAAACTATAAAAGAGCCAAGCTATGGGGGGTAACGGTGTTGAATATTCAGATATAAATGGCCATAAATTGGGCTGCATTCTCTTTGTTGGTGCTTCTGGAGGTTTTTTCTTCGTGTATAATGTGGAGTCATGATCTGGGACACTGGTTAGAGGAGCTTTTTGCGTGGTCTGTGAACCACCGAGATCTAATGTTTTACCAAGGATAAAGTTATTTTTTGGACAGTAAAGACTGTATTGCATTGAATTTCCTTGAGTTTGTCTTCTTCGTTGTGTCAAACATGAGTTTGAAGAAGAAATTACTCTTCTGTTCAGAACATGTTTTCACAAATCTGACCATTTCACAAAAATAGCAGATTGTCACAGGGACGAGCTCATGATTCGATTTTGATCACTATATCGACCAGCCCTAGTTTGGACGTTTTTTATTAACTTACGGGAGTGTAATAAGAATGTGTAAAGCACTTTTATCTGTGAGCATGAAAGGTACTCTAAGAATAACTTGAGTTGGCAATCATACTTCTGGTAGTCTGCTCTTGAATGTGACCCAGTGTCCCACCTCTATCACCCTAAAATACATATTTTAAGGAAATAACATAACATTTCATATTGTTATTAGCCTTTAAACATGCTCTTGATTACTTTAAATTTGCCATTTCATGTTTTAAAACAAACAAAAAGTTTATGATGGCCTTAATAAAAGGATTTGTCTGCTTTTTGCAATAAGTGTATCCAGCCAGCAGATGGCGACTAGCGCTTAAACAATTTATTTATGTTAGCTTAGTTATGGTTTTAAGGCATAAAAAGTGCTAACCAAGCAGTAGCAGTGATCGTGTTTAGAGAAAGAAATGCTTAGAATGATCTGGCAATGATTTAACAACAAAATATATTCGGATGAATGACGTATGAAATCGGTGGGAGACGATTTTCGAATGAGCTTTCCTCAGAACCGTGTAAACTCCAGGTATGTTTTTGATGTCGGAACATTGTTAGAACATGGTTAAAAGATCAAAAAAGTCTGATCAGAATATGTGTCCTTTAAAACTCCATCTTAAGTAGGGCTGTAGTTGACTAAAGAAATTCTTGGTCAACTAAAGACCTGCCTTATCGACGATTAATCGACTAAAAAGGGTGTGTGGCAAAACTATGAAGAAAAAAACACAACTGCTCTGGAGTTCATGCAAAAAAATAACAATTTATACAGAAATTTACATGGAAACAGTGTATTAATGTTAGATATACAGTATATAAATTGGATTAAACTCATGATTCACTCCAAGATCTTCAGTTAACCCACTCCATATCTTCACAGTTTTTTCTTTTAATTGGAATAAAATAATTAGTCGACCAATAAAAATGTTGGTCGACTGAAACACCATTGACCGACAAAACAACTAAAAGACTACGGCCCTAATCTCAAGCGTGTCCCTCTCTGTTTCAGGCTGATCCATGGAGGGCAGCTCCTCAACGGTTTGGCCGGTCCCACCATCATGAGCGCCGGGCCGTATCTCTCCACCACGTGGTTCGCCCCGGACCAAAGAGCCACCGCGACCGCCGTGGCATCCCTCTTCTGCTACCTAGGGGGCGCCGCGTCCTTCGTGGTGGGCCCCATGGTGGTGCCCGCCCCGAACAACACTCAGCAGACGAGCTTCTGGACGGCGGGGCCCGGCAGCGACACGACCATCAGAGACAGGATACAGCTGGTCATGTACGCGGGTGAGGACCACAACCCCACCACTTCCACTTTAAATAATAGAAACACACAGTCAGTGCACTAAGGCTAAAATTCTTGGTCGACTAAAGACCTGCCTTATCGACCGATTAGTCGACTAAAAAGGGGGTGAGGCAAAAATATGAAGTATCTCTCTGTATCTGACCCAAACTGCACCAAAAATACAACTGCGCTGGAGTTCATGCAAAAAAATTACAATTTATTAAACAAAATACCAGGAAACAGTGTATTTATATTAGGGGTGTTCATGGTTAACAGATTAACTGTGACTAAATGCTCCTGCTGTTTCATTTTCTGCCTTGTTTACGATGCTGTAATATACAATTGCACCACCAGAGGGCGCCGAGAGAGCAGTTCATGCAATTGTAATGCATCTGAGCGGAAACAACTATAAAATAGTAGATTTCTCTCAAAGACGCAGCAAACCTGAGACACTGCAGTATTTATGAACTAATATTAATATTACATGGTTTATTTAACTTGGATTTCACATTGGTGAGAAAACAGACAGCTTTTTGTCTCAGATGGAAAACTATTGCACAAGCTAAAGGTAAGCGGCTCACGTTAGCGACCAGAATGCTCTGTTCATTATTACTACAACACTTCACAAAAACAGCGTTCACTGGAGCTTATATTCAGGCTGTTGTGCTCTGTTTAAAGATCTGTTGCTGTCGCTGCTCTGTTTGTGCTCGTGACGCACCGACGTCTAAAATAACTTGTTCAGTAACAAAAAGTACAACAAAAAAGCGCTGTGTTAACACAACTGGTTAACCGATTATTAACCGCGAAGGACTTCAAAGATCGGTTAAAGAAAAAATTGAAAATGTGCATCGCTCATTTATATATTTGTTTAAATTAGATTAATTCATGATTCACTGCAAGATCTTTAGCTAACCCACTCCATATCTCCATATCTCCATATCTTAGCCGACTAATAAAAATGTTGGTCAACTAAAACACATTCGACCAGTCAATCGACTTAACGACTAAAAGACTACAGCGCCACAGTGTGCCGTGTGTTGGACGCACAGTGTTCTGTCCTGGACGTTTGGCTGCGTTCTGTTGGACTTTGTTCAGAGCACCTCGCTCTGCACTGGACACCTATGGGTGAAATATAGAAATCCAGTTTAGATTGGACTGAAAGTGGCCTTCAATGACTTTAAGAGTTTTGTTAAAAAAGCTCAGATAGACCAGCCACAGTGAACGTGTTTTTAAGAGTCAATACACTGCACGATGTTTTAAGTCACTTAATGCATAAATCATTATCTGACATTGAACACAGTGCCATCTGATATTCTTCTCAGTTGTGGAAACACTGGTTTAGTTGTCTGGAATTTAGGGGCCTCTTATTGTTGTTGCTCTTTTTTATGTTTTTATATGCTCGTTTGTTTGTCTTTTTTTTACTGTGGACCACGAGTCCGCAATAAAGATCTATCTATCTATAAACCAGGACAGAACATAGAGACGGTGTCAACGACTGGAATTTCTAACACTGCAAAGAATTAAAACAAAAATACTGAGGGAGAATTGTCTGAGTCCAATTTAATTCGGTTTATTCACAGCTGCACAACAAGTGAAGCTGTGAAGTCAAAACAGGAAACTCTCGCCACATAAAAAAGTCACGTCGAACACTCTGGACTAAACCAATAATAATAATAATAATAATAATAATAATAATAATAATAATACATGAATAATCTTTATTTACAGAGCATTTTTAAAAACAAGGTTGACAAAGTGCTGCACAGTCAGCCAAAACAGTATAAAACACACAAAAATATAGAAACCGACACAGCAAGAAGAAAGTAACAAATAAGCTCCGTAAATTATCAATTAGAGTACAATTAGAACTGTTAAAGAAATGCCCTTTGATAAAAGTGGGTGTTAAGAAGTGATTTGAAAGATGTTACAGATGGTTCAGGCCTCATCTCCTCAGGCGGGTCGTTCCAAATCCAAGGAGCTCGGCCCCAAAAGGCTCGCTCGCCCTTCGTCCTCGACTTTGGAACAGAGACCGGCCGAGGATCTGATCTAAGGCGGCGCGGGGCTCGGAGGAAATTTAAAGTTTGACTGTGTAGCTTTGTGCTAGACCTAAACGAGCTTTAAAAGGGATCAGTACAATCTTAAAATCTATTCTAAAATGTATCTTGTTCATTAAAACCAGTGAGTCTGGATATTAGGACAGGGTTGTTCAACTTTATTTTATCGAGGGCCAGATTTTCAGTTGGTTTTGTTCTCGGGGCCAAGAAACATGTCTAACACTTTTGAAATACAAAAAAAAAGAGAAAAAAAATGTATATAAAAATCTGTATGTATAACAAAATCTGCAGAACTGAACCAGGACTTAAACCAGATCTAAAGTAGGTCTAAAACAGGACTAAAACTGGACTAAACCAGCTCAAAACCAGGACTAAGCCAGCTCTAAACCAGGTCCAAACTCTGGACTAAACCAGAACTAAACCAGAACTAAACCAGGTCCAAACGTGGACTAAATCAGGAATAAACCAGGAATAAACCAGGTCCAAACTAGAACTGAACAAGGACTAAACCAGAGCTGAACCAGGTCTAAACAAGGTATAAACAAGGCCTAAACAAGGACTAAACCAGTACTAAACCACGATCAAACTAGGTCTAAACCAAGACTAAACCAGAACCAATCCACGACTTGTTCAGGACTAAACCGGGTCAAAACCAGGACTAAATCAATAACAACAGATTAAATATTTGAACAGCCCTGTAGTAGACCAATACAGCACTAAAACAGGTCTAAACCAGTTCTAAACCTGGACTAAATCAGTCAATACTTCATATTTTACGTCTGAGGAGTGCGGTGTCCGTGCTCCTCCGCTTGAGAAGCACCGAGGCTCGACACAGAGACACTGGGATCAATAACAAATCATCTGAACATTTTGTCGCTCGAATCATGGGCCCAAAACACAATTGAGTGAACGAGGAGCGAGCGAGGCCATCCGATACCGAAAAAGCTCTCAAAAAACTTCAATTATAATCTTCATAACCAGCGCGGTGAGCAGTGGATTGTGGAACAGTTATGCTTAAGTGGTTCAGAAAATTAAAAGCATGTGGAAAAGTGAGGGAGGTGAAATCGAAGGAGGCGGCGGCTTTTGTTTAAGCCAAGGTATAGTTTTTATGAAGTTTCACGACAGAAATGTACTGCTCACGGTGGATAAAGTCATGGTTTGGTTTTGTAGTGAGATGTTACTGAGAATGAAAAGAAATGTGTGTTAAAGGCTTTCATCATGTAATGTTTTCATGTAGAAAAAGGGTGTTTTATGTGGCACAAAAAACTGCACTTATTTGGGACATTTCGATCTGAAAAAGGGACAAACGGGTTCAATTTCTTGGTTCATTCATTTTGTACACATTAGTTACAAAAAATGTACAGAGGGGACTTTGAATGTTATTTAGTTTTTGAGTAAACTAGATCTGAAAATTGGCCTAAACATTAAAAAAAAAAAATTTGCCTCTTTTTTTTTCTTTGCTTAAAACTTTAATATATCAGGCCAGTTACATCAAATTGAAAATGACTTCTGGATCTTTACTTTACTTTATTTGCCATTTGTAGTTTGAAAACCACACTGGAAAACATGCCAAACACATTTCTTATTATAATAACATTATTTTTTGATGTTATAGGAGTTTATGATAAACTCTTAGTATTTTTGATGAAAAATCCAGATTTTTAGGTTTAACTGGACAAATACTGACAGACATGATGATGTATCTGTAGATGTATCACATACTTTACTATAAATTATATATTATTTTTTTGTGAAGCTCAAATACAATTTTAAAACTAGAAAATACAAAATACTATATTGTCCTTCCCTTGTAATATATTGTCTTGTAATATATTGTCCTTCCCTTGTAAAGAGAAAACTAGCTTACATTTTCCCCTCACATAACAACTTATATAAAAACATAAAAACCAGTGCTAGTAGTATTTAGATCTGATGTGAACGAATTATTGAAAATGAATGAATGAATGATTAAAGGGTCTGTACAGTGCACCAAAACTCCTCTAATGTCACAGATTTTTTTATTTGACAGAAAAATACACCTTTATTTTGTTGAATACATGTTTAAAGGGTCAAAAAGTAGTTTCTTTTGCACAAATTATGCATAAACTTTGTCTCCCTGGTGTGAGGTCATCAGTTTGTTTACTTCCTGTAAGTTTCAACTGATTTTTAAAAACTTTTCTCCACAAACAGTGACCTGATTGATGTAAAACTATAATTTATATTGACAAGACGTATTAATACACAGAATAAAGTCAAAATTAGAAAAAAACCAAAACTGTCATACGCACTTTAATCTGAGACTCCTTATCTGTGGCTGTGAATTGTGAGCTAATGAGGAATGAGTCTACCAAGAAAAAAAGTTTATGTTCATAGAATTGTTTTGGTCAAATACAAAAGTGTATCGCATCAATCAAGCGACAGGATTTGGACAGTTTTAGATTTCAGGCGAGCACAATCATTAGGACTCACATCTATCCGGCTTTTTGCAAGACTTTCTCCTATAAACAAGTCAACCAAAAAATAAAAATATGATTCCTGTCTTCCTGCCTTTCTGCGTCTGACACATCCATTCGTCAGTCAGTTTTATCAGTGATCATTAATCCACCTTTTTGTTGCGTCGCTGGTTTGAAGCTGTAAATATTCGACTGTAACCTTTAGGGAAATGTCATCTGTTTTTAATCTTTGAGTCCAACGTGTTTCTCGGCGTTATCTCTCACTGTGCTCTGCTCAGACGGCAATCTGTGCAAATTTGTGCTCCAAGATCAAACTTTGTTGGATTTTTTTATTTGTGTAAACAGGGTCCAAGCCAGAACTAAACCTGGACTACAAGAACAGATCATCATAACTAAACAAATTTAGGAATTATGGACCAGGAGACTAAACCAAGACGGAATGTGGGCTAACTAAACCAGGACTGATCCAGGACTAAACAAAGATTAAACCAAGACTAAATCTGGGCTGAATCAGGGCTAAACAAAGACTCAGGAAAAAATAGGACCACACGAATACTCAAGACTCAATCAAGATTAAACTAAGACTAAACCATGACAAAGCAAGAATTAAACCAGTACTAAACCAAGACTAAACCAAGACTAAATCTGAGTTAAACCAATAAAAAATCAGAACTAAACAAAGAGTAACCCTGGAGTAAATCAAGACTAAATCAAAACCATAAAATTAGCAACAACAAAGACTAAATCGTGACCAAATCGTGCTTAACTCCAGATTAAATCACGTCAAAATCATGACTGCATTATGTCAACATTGTGTCAAAATCACATCAAAATCACGACTTCAACACGTCAGAATCATGTCTAAATCAAGTCAAAATCACAACTACAACACGTCAGAATGACGACTACAACACGTCAGAATGACGACTACAACACGTCAGAATGACGACTACAACACGTCAGAATGACGACTACAACACGTCAGAATGACGACTACAACACGTCAGAATGACGACTACAACACGTCAGAATGACGACTACAACACGTCAGAATCATGTCTAAATCTCGTCAAAATCACGACTACGTCACTGTTAAATCAAGACTAAAACGGGCAGAGAAAGGACCAAATCAGGAATAAACCTGAACTAAACCAAGACTGAAAACTATTACAACTACATACTAATAATGTCTGAAGAAAAGAATGAAAACACCAGGACTTTTACTCTTTAATGACCAATACTTATGAATAAACCTTTGACTAAACCAGAATGGAACAGACAGTGGCGTAAATGAATGAATTTAAAAAAGGTCAATTGGCGCTTTACAAATAGATCAAATCAATCAAACTCTCAACAAAATTAGATGGAGGTAAAAAGGCTTAATACATGGACTGAAAAAGATTTAAATTGGATTATACCGACAAATCTAGGCGGGACCAGGCGACTAAAAGGTTTGCACTTATTTCTAACACTCTCTTCACTCTCTGTCTCTTTCTCAGAGCTGGGTGCCATCGCCGTGCTGTTTGTGGCCGTTTTGCTGTACTTCCCGTCCCGCCCTCCTCTTCCTCCGAGTGTGGCCGCCGCGAGCCAGAGACTGAGCTACCGGAGCAGCATCTGCCGACTGCTCAGGTACAAAAACACATAACAAACGCACTCAAAACGCACTCTCAAAGTCATCTAAAAGTCTCCCTCAAAGGCATGTTGTGGGGAAGTGTCCTTATTTTCACCCGAAGAAGAAAAGACAGAGGACTTTCAAGTTTAATACATTCAGGGAGACGGATTTAAAAGTTTGTGTGCATCAAGGTAAACTTAAAATACATTAGATTACATTTCTGAAGAGATTTTTGACTCTTCTTTAGTTTTGTTGGATGGTTTAGGTCATCTTTGGTTACTAATTTTCTTTAGGAGCGATGGTGTGATTGCAGTAGTTTTATGAAAGTAGTCTTTGATTTTTAAACTGTGGGGACCAGATTAGATTCAGAATAGATTTTATTTTAAAAGATGCCATATTAGGCTTTTTTCCCCGGGTATTTAGAGGTAATAATTTTACATTTTGCTGCAACAAAACTGCAATACTGATGTAAAATGGATAATAATAGATCATAATAATAGTTCATGGACTTCCTGTTTAAAACTGCAGAACTGATAAGCCCCGCCTCCATTTTCATTTAAATGTTTTCATTATTGACGAATTTCTATGACATTTATAACCCCACATGCATGTGTTATCAGTCATTATGAAATGACACTTACTGAGTGCATCCAGCCAGCAGATTTGCGCCAGCAATATATACAATCTAGTGCTGAAAAGATGTTATGATGAGGATTTGCTGCAGCAGTTATCGTGTTTAGAGGCAGAAATAGAGGCAGAATGAGTTTAGCGATGATTTAAGGGCTAAAAACAGCGGAATATTCTCATTTAAGTGACGTAGAGGATCCAAAAATGATCCCGGATAGAGCAGGAAGTGTGTTTGACGCTCGGAGGGGGAGGATTTTCTAATAAACACTCCTCAAAACAGCGTGAATGCAACTGAATGCTACTCCAGATGTATTTTTGATGACGGAACATTGTTAGAACAGGGTTTAAAGATCAGAAAAGGCACTGTAGCAGGTTTTAAAAATGTTTAACTGCACTTTGGTGTAAAAATAGCTGTTCTAAAGCTGAGAATATAGATTTACGGTTTGAAAATCTGTGTGCAGCTTTAAATGTTCAACAGCATGATTGAGATTATTCAAAGTAACAAATTAAAACAATACAAACTTGTTTAAAATTGTCCCCCTGTTGTCCTCTATGAATGAAATTGTCTGAAATCTGCATTTCTATTTAACACTTACATTATATATTTACCAGTGCACAGATTTAAGATGATTCTAAATGACATATTGACATGTAGACAATGCTCATTTTCATTTTCTTAGTTTACAAGGTTTGAGAAGAGCTTTATTTTGAATGAAAATAATACTTGATTGAAAGAGCAAGATCCAGTTTATTCAGTGCTTGTGTAGAAGTTATAATATAAATACTTAGATATGCACTTAAGTAAAAGTCGCCTGTGACGTTTAGTGTAATACATTTGCAGTCGTTTTTCTGTGTTTTTTTTGTCATTAAGATATTGAGATTTACCAAGAAACAGTTTTTGATCAACAACATTTTGTGTAAGTGCAGTGTCTTAACCTTTATTTCCTTTCCTTTATTTCCTTTAATACCTTTATAACCTATCATTTCACACTAAAAGACAAAAATCCAGCGCGATAAAACTGTGAAAACGAATCGGAGAGACGGCTTTTTTATCTCTCAAACTAACCCACGAACTCCTTCTGTCACTTACTTCCGAATGCATTGCTGGACTCTCAGTAAAAGTTAAATTCACGGCGGTTCGGGGCGGCACGTTGAATCCCGATGAAGTCCGTCCTCTCTCCATCTGCTCCGAGCCCGAGTCAGACGAGCCTCGGTCCCTGCAGGTTTATTACCGGTTTATAATTTCATATATGAGCCGCTCCTCTGCATGTTTAAACGTACAGGGTCAGTGTGCTGCGGTCCACCGGGTAAACAACCGCACAGGCCAAAACTCAGCTACTTTATTTAAAGTTTGATGCTGGAAGGACAGATACATAACACTCATAAAATACTGAAACTATCCAATAATTAAACTCCATTGAGGCCAGTTCTAAAAATAGTTACTAGCCTCGGTTTTAGATGCTGTACTTTGGAGCTGCACCATTTGGAAAAAAATATCTATTTGTGATTTTTCTGACCAGATTTTGTTGTGAATAACAGAATTTTGTTCAAAGTTCACATTTTAAACCAGAAGAATTGACAAAAAGACTGAAATACGAACTGCCAAACTAATAAAAGAATCACTGATCACAAGAATCAATGTTTCAGAACGTTTTAGTCGCGTTTTTGTCGTGTTTTTGTCACGATTTGTCGCTTTCACTTCACATTTTTGGATTTTTGGGGTTTTCACAAATCTGTTTTGTGTGAAATTATGTCAAATTTGCTTTTTTTCCCTCTGCTTTTTCATCCTTTAGTCGTTTAGTCAATGAATCGGTCGATGGTGTCTTAGTCGACCAACATTTTCATTAGTCGACTCATGATTTTTTTCAGATTAAAAGGGTTTATATGGAAATACTGCAAAAACGAGAAGATATGGAGTGAGTTAGCTGAAGATTTTGGAGTGAATCATATCATTACACTGTATATGTCTAAAATATAAATGGTTGTTTTTGCATGAACTTCTTTGCAGTTGTTGTTTGAGTTCAGTTTGGTTTAGATACATGGAGATACTAGATAGTTTTGAAGTACTTTTGCCACATCACTTTTTAGTCGACTAATCGGTCAATTGAGCAATCCTTTAGTCAACCAAGAATTTCTGTAGTCGACCACAGCCCTAGTTCCAATTCATGTAAAGGAAATAAACATTATTATTCACCTTATTCTGGAAGTTGCCGTGGGCGTCGCCATCTTGTTTCCGTTGTAGTTTACGTAGTACAGACGAGCTCAACGGAAAATAAGTTCTACACGGACTAAAAAGATGTTTTTAAGCCGCCCAGGAAATCGGTTCATTGTTGACTTGTTTTCACACATATTCATTAAACATTTTACATAAATCAATCTACTTTATATAATGTTTTAGCGAGAAACTTTTCCCTCCTTCGCCATTAGCTTTAACGGGGTTCTCGTCAAACGGAAGTGCGTTTACAACAAAAGTGCGAATCTGTGGCAAAAGGAGGCAAAAGTGGGCGGGGCAGAATAAGGTGAATAGCAAAAAATGTGGAATTGCAATACTTTTTGGAGAGAAATCATTTAAATACTTTAAAAATTCAAGGATGTCAACACTTTCAGCCATGACTGTAGTTGTTAAAATCCAAGCGGTGGATTACATAATTTACCCAAGCAGTATTTTATCGAGCCAAAGTGACAAACATTTCTCCTGCTTTGTTTGGAAAAGAAAAGGAGCCCGTGGCATTGGCCTGTGATTAAAAAACAATTACAATGGCCTTCTCCACTTGGAGTTTTGCACTGTTCCTGACCCTCTTCAGTGAGAATATCTCTAGAGCGATGCCAGGGATTCCTCCGGTCCTTGCCTCAGCCGCGGTCTCAGAGTGAGCCGGTCTGATCCTAAACCAGGATTTGGTCCAGGATTTGGGTCTGAACTAGGCCATCCAGACGAGGGCTATCGCTGCTGTGGGGACAGATAGGCTCCAGTCCAGTGACCTGCTCGGGCCGCGAGGAGCCTCTGAGGAGGAACATGAAGAGTGTGCTTTATCTGAGGACTTATTATGCAGAGTGGACTTATTCGAGCTTTTAAACATGTTCTAACTTTGTTCCCACTGCAAAATGCCATTCAAAGGGCTTTACAAACGTTAAAATACACATTAAACTCACAATACAAACACGGCTCACTATTCGCGTTCACATAAACTGTTTCATGCTCTGCTGAAAATTTTCATGAACTCTCTGCGACACGTTTGGACATTCTGATCAGCAAATAACTCACGTGAACTGCGACTCGTAGTGACTGCTCCTCATGCAGCCGTTTCATGATGCATTTGCCCTGGGCTTTTTATGCTGTTGATTGTGAAGATTGTAAACATTTATTTGTGAAAAACAAATGAGACAAACTTACGAAGTGCACTTTTCCTAAAAATATATCAAGCTTCATTGTAAATATTGTTGTTTTTATGGTTTTCTATGTCAGTGTTTCCCAACCAGAGGTGCGGGGACCCCAAGGGGTACTAGAGGAATTACCAGGGGGTATTTGGAATGATTTTAGGTTTTAAATGAAGATGAAATGTACTTTTATCTGTAAAAATGTGTGATTTGTTGTACATTTTGTATCTCTTTGGAGTGTTTTTGACCATAAATAATTAAAATGATACATACAAAAGTAATAACTGACTATATTCTGCTAATCTGCTTCTCCAGCTTTAAGTCCATAAATCATCACAGACCCAGACTTCATTCATTACAACTGTGTGCTCAGATGAACACGTCGGAGGCAAGTAGTGTTTGTTACTTTACCCGCAGTAATCCCCTCTGCTGCCAGTCAATAGCAGTAGGAGCGCTAATGCAAATCCTGAGGAGGGAACGCCTCACAGTATTCAGTAGATACATGATTTAAAATTCTAAAATGTGTGATGCCAAAATAAAAATACTCAAGAGCAAGTTCAAAGGTCAATAACGATACAAATAAAACAGAATATGTGTCATTTAAATACTGTGTAATGAGACATACAAAACATGGTGGCAAATAAATGAATATGTGAAATAATAGCAGTTTTTATTTATTTATAAAAATGCAAAACACAAAAATGCAAATACTACTCATTGCCATAATGTAATGTAATAATAATATATGGTTTTAGCATTATAGGCACTTACATGTTGCTGTATCTGCACAAACATCTTATCCAGTCCCACATTTAGACCTGGTAAGTGTCTTGCCCAAGGGCAGTGATCGAAGCTAGAATCCAACGCTCAGATAATTACATTTCACCACATTGGGCTGTCTACGATAAGAAAAATAATCGCAGTCTTGTTGGACAATGATTATGTGGACTATACAGACTCTAAAACAAAATGACCTTCATAACAAAGACAGTGGCATTATTAAATCCAAATGTGAAAAAAGAATAAAAGATTTCTGAGTTTCATCAACGATACACATTTCACACATTTCAACCTTCACTTTGATACAAACATACTTACCGTTAAAAAAAAGCCTTTTGAGTCACTGTTGCCACAAAATACCTTGAAATAATTGTACTGTTACTTCAAAATAATAACTCAAATAGAAAAAGTCTTTTAGGGTTGTAGTCTTTTAGTCGACCGACATTTTTATTAGTTGACTAATTATTTTATTTCGATTAAAGTGCCTATGACAGGTTGGACTCATGTAACTAAAATACAGATAAGATAAATATATTTAAAGTTTTGCTAAAAGAAATTATAAATGCTATCACAATTTAGCATTTATTTTAACGTTTCTAAAATCACTTCCTGGTTGAAAATGAACGAATCACACTGGGAAATGACTTTGTACATTGGGCTAAAACTCAGCTAATGTCACAGATTGTTTAATTTGACAAATAAAACTGTACGTGAACACCTTTATTTTGTTGAATTAACGTTTTAAGGGTAAGAAAAGTTGTTTTTTATGCGTAAATTATGCATAACCTGGAATGAGTCTCTCTGGTGTGATGTCATCACTTTTTTACCTCCTGTAATTTTGCACAGATTTTTCAACTTTTCTCCTCAAACTATTACTTGGTTGTTGTTGTAAAACTAGATCTTTTAGATTTACAATAGGTATTAATACACCAAATAAATAAATAAATAAATAAATTAGAACAAAATCAAAACACTCATACGCATTTAAGAGTATTTATACGACAAAAACAGCAAAAAAAAAAAATTAAAGCTCTGGCGTGGGTTAGCTCAAGATCTCGTGAATCATGAGTTTACTCTAATTTAAATACATTGTTGGTACTTTTCTGTATAAATTGTTATTTTTTTGCATGAACTCCAGTGCTGTTGAGCTTTTTGGTGCAGTTTGGGTCAGACACTTTAAAGTTTTGAGTTGCCACACCCCCTTTTAGTCGATTAATCAGTTGATAATGGAGGTCTTTAGTCGACTACAGGCCTACAGTCTATTTGAAAGATTAAAAAATACATTAATGTACATACGCCACTGCATTTCACCATTTCTTTTTCATCCTCATTGATTTTTTAACAATGGCACTTTGTTTGTCAGAAGGCAAAGCATTTTTAGATCAATAATAGATCAAGGCAGATTTGTGATGTTGTGATCAATCAACTATTATTTTTTACAATGAGGAATTAATTGTAATTGAAGAGAAAACAAACAAACTCGTCCATTCAGTCCCTTCTGTTGCGTTTTGTGAAGGTCTGTCCATCTATTTTTATTCACAAAATCGACTGAGAAGAAAAGTCATTGTTAAAAAGAATCAATTATCCTTGGAGTTGAAGTCTCACTCTTTCCCAAATTTCACTGGAGTTGCATCACTTGATTGTTTTTCAGAGTTTTAGGATTATAAATGCAAGGTTTCATTTTCTCTGGAAAGATGGATAATGACATATCAGGAGTCGAAAACTGAATTAAACTCATCGTAGTATATTCTGGCACAAAGGCTGAACGCACCCTGGCCAGAGTTAGATTGTAGTCTGGACCAGGATCAGACAGGATCAGTGAAATATCTGTAAAAATAATCACAAAAGTCCAGAAATATCACCTGATACCCTTATTATATACTCACTGTATAAATCAGCTCTTTTTGTTGCATTTTTTTTACTGTAAACAACATATGCAAAATTTTATACAAAACAACATTCATATTTATCTACATCTCGATAAATTGCCCATCTCTACTCTTTCGATAAGTTAACACACTTTTAAGTAGAAACCCAACAAATATTATGCATTTTTATATTGTTGTTAGCTTTTATATCTGCTCTGGAGTACCTTTATTCTGGCATCTCATGTTTTAGAATTATAAAAATGTGTTTATTAAAAGCAAAATCTGTATCTCGCTTTCCTACGACACTTACTGAGTTTTGGCGCCATCTACTGGCTGCATAGCGCTTATACTTTTTTCACATTAGTTTAGTAAGTTTGTAAGTTCTTTTGTAGAATTTGACAACACAAGATGGCAGCCAGAGCTGGACATTGGTTACCATGGGTTACCATGGTGTCATTCTCTCTAGCGCTTATTATACACTAACTCAATGGTTTAAACTATCAAAAACGTATCAGTTGTCTGTAAATTGCTTAGAACCTTCATATAGACTTTAAGTTCGATAAGTTAAAAGTGTATTATTCTCACATATTAAAATCTATATGACAGGTTCAACGACACATTTCGCTAAAACGTGGAGAACATAGATATATTTTAAGATTCAACATTTTGCCCATTGGTCCACAGTTTGACAGTTTTTGTGACGTTTATAATGTTACTTCCTGGTTGGACATGAGCAGCAAATACGAGGGTTAGATAGATAGATAGATAGATAGATAGATAGATTTCCAATAAATAATACTTGATAAGACCTTTATTTTGTTGACTGATGGTTGAAACTGTCAGAAAAAGGTGTTATGTTTAAATTGTCCTTGTATTTTCAACAGTATGTCGCTTTTTGCAGAGGGATTCCATTTCAGCTCTACTTCCTGTAATTTTAAACTTTTGTTCTTCAAAATTTCCTCACAAACAGCATCTTGACTGATGCAAAACTATGATAAATGTTTACCACAGGTGCCCTCCATCAAACTGAGTCATAATTAGACAAACATGAAAACCTGTCATAAACACTTTAAACTCGTTCTTCTTGTCTAAATCCGCTGCATTTTCTCACATTAGCTCGTTGGAAGTCATCACCCGACGCATTGATCTTTGCCTGGGCCTCCAAGGACAGACGGCACTGCGCTGAGGCCACTGCCAGCTCGTTTCACAATGTTCCACCTGTCAAATGAGCTGCTGGGGGCGCTAATGAGCTCTCTCCCCTGCCCCGCTTTTGAATAGAGAGGCGTGCGTCTTTGGCTTCTGAAATACATTTGCAGACGAGCCGAAGGTGGGACGATATTGATCCAAGGCAAGGTTAATGAAAAGGCTTCAGGGATAGTGGGCCATCAGAGGTTTATGACCGTCTGTGTCTCGGCGCTCAGTCCAAGGCCAAAAGGATCAGGACCGCTCCGGACCAGACTGGACCACAGCGGAGAGCGAGAGCCAGAAGAAAGTGTGTGAAAGTAGAGACGCATCAATTAGGGGAGGAAGGTGATGATGACAAAAGTGGATATCTCAATCATTTTTTGATTGATTTCAATAACGATATTCAGACAACATTAGGGATGCCACAATATCAAACAACACAATTTAACGATTATTTACAATCACTGAGACCCATTACCAAGTACAGTAAAATCTTTCATTTTCTGGACTCATATTCTGCTACAGTGACTTTTTTTTAAGCTTTTAATGATGTTCTAACAATGTTCCGTCACCAGAAACAGTTGCATTTAGTTGCATTCACGCCATTTTGAAATATGCTCATTTGAAAATCCTCCTCCTTCCGAGTGTCAAAAACACTTCCTGCTGAACTCCCTCGATCAATTACATTTTTCAGATTTTTAGACTTATCCGAGAATCTTCTGCTGTTTTAAGTCCTTAAATCAGGCATGTCCAACCTCAGGCCCGGGGGCCAAATGCGGCCCTCAGACCAATTTTTCTTGGCCCTGAGGCTTCCTGGTGAACTGGCCCACATTGTCCTGATAAGTACTTTTTACAGCACATTTCAGATTTTCTACAATTCCAACCTAAATAACTAACATTTTGGTGCAATACAGACCTGGTTTTAAGACATTGAGACTGAATGTAGATGTGGTGGTGCTTAAAACATCAGATAAATGCAGCTTTTTTTAACGTTTTGCGATTGATTTGTGGCCCTCCACTTGGTCTATATTTCAATATGTGGCCCTCGATGGAAAAAGTTTGGACACCCCTGCCTTAAATCATCGCCAGTCTCACTCTGAGCTCTCTCTACCGTCTAAACACAATAACTGCTGCTGCTAGCCTGACATAGCATCTCTTAAGTGATAACATAACTAAATTATGTCTGCTGTAGGCGCCATCTACTGGCTGCATACACTCTGTATGTGTCAGGGCAGACAGCAAAGAAACCTTTTCATTTAGTGCATAATAGACTTATTTGTTTCAAAACATGAGATGGAGAATTTAATGTACTCAAGACAATGTTTAAAGGTTAATAACAATATGAAAAATGCATTAAAATTTTCTTTTAACACATTACTGTTCCACAAGTTTCAGACCAGCTTTACAAAATTGAACTTTCTGAATGACAAATAAAGTTTAAAGGGGCTGTACCTCATTTTTATGTTTTGAAACGTGAAAAACAGAAGATGTTCATATACATGATTTTTGCACGTAATAGAAAAATCTGTTATGCCCTTTTCTCGCACTATCTCTGCATCTGTTTATAGAGCGTTTTATTCTACGAGAAGCAGGAAGTTTGCATGCTATTTTTTGTCTCTCTGGGCTCATAGACTCATGAAAAGTGTTTGTAACTCTAGGTCCAAGTAGAGCTGAGTTCTAAAACTGAATCCCTCTGTGATGTCATCAAAAAGTGACATACCATTGAAAATACAGACGATTTATAGACAGCTGATACATTTTGTGACAGTTGAAGCTCTCATTCAACAAAATAAAGGTGTTATCTGGTATTATTTGTCAGATCATAACTATTGTGTAATTGAAATCAATGTTGGCCCTTGTTTACAGTCTGGTTGCTAGGTAACAATTGTTAAATATAATAATGTTGACTACACTTTAGTGAAATGTGTAGTTGAACCTGTCATATAGACTTTAACGTTAGCGCGCTGTGCAGTTGATCAGTTTTTACTATGGTTAAATTGCTTTATTAGATATGCCATGTTTGATGTAACATAATTGAACATAATTCCCGCTCTCCTGCGTAAAGCTCCGGGCTAACTCCGATAAACAGCATCCAGAACATTATCGATGAACCACACTTTCACACAAGCAGATATTACGGCTTATTCTTGAATTATCTCTACCTACAAAACAGCATAAAGTTTAAAGTTGTTATAAAATCGCTGTCATTCCACAGTGGATTGTTCCTGGTCGGTGTTTGTGTCCTCTGCAGTTCACGGCTCTCAGCTTCACTCCAGGCGTGTGCGTTTGCCTTCACTGTCCATTTGTGAAGAGAAACATGTCCCCGTCTGACACCGCCAGGACGTCGCCTGCATTTTAACTTCACCGTCGAGGGCCGTAAGGAAACAGTCGATTGAAACGTGTCAAGCTCTGGCTGTCATTAACACCAAAGGATTCATCAGTTACACATTTGATCATAATTATAAATGGAGCTGGTCGCCTTAAAATGGGAATGTTGGTGTTTTTTTTTAAGAAAGCAAGCACAACGTCACAAAGGATTTCACAGCAAAACAGCTTTTACTTAAATAGAACAAATCCCACACATCGTCAATCCTTGCAAAAGTTAATTTTTTTATAGTGCAATGTTTGGGCCATCTGGTCTTCTTCAGGCAAATGGTGGAATGAGGCTGAGGAGGCATCTTAAATAAGGTGTGGCTCGCACCCAAAGGTGGCAGGTCACATTCAAATGACAAAGGTGTGGCTTGCTCCCAGGGTGACACCTCCAAACACATAAAAGCCTCTGAAATTGTGCCGGCAATAATAACGTCAATAAAATTCTTCGTACCTTGTGCATAAATATAATACATATTAATAATAGATATTATAAAAAAGGTTTGCGCATCTGTGTGCTTGTGTATATGTATTTTTAAACATTTTTTACCTTAACATGTTTTTATTAATGGAAATCTCTTCTGATAATTTGTTATTATGTGTCTTTGAATGGTTGTATGTGGTAGATCAGGTTTTTTCACTACCCACTGTATTCATTGTCTCAAGTACAAAGTCGCAACCTTTTTTGTAATCTGTATTTTTTATAAAACAAGTTAAAATGCAGTTAGTCCAAAATGCCTGGAACAATAACAGTCCCAGCTCCAACCAGTGCATTGTATTGACCTTATTCTGCCCCGCCCACTTTTGCCGCAAAGTCACTTTTGTTGCTCCAGTCACTCCGCGAACTCCGTTAAAGCTAATGAAGAACGAGGAAAAGAATCCGCTAAAATGAATGAATAAAGTAGATTGATTTGCTTGTAAAATGTTTAATGAACACGAGCACCAACAAGTCAACAATGACACCGATTTCTTCTGGTCAGTCTGAAAAGGCTTTAGTCGAGTAGAACTTGGATTTTCATTGTCTCAAGCACACAGTCTGCTTTTTTAAACATGTATTTTTTATAAAACGGAAACAAGACGGCGGCGCTGCCTGGCAACAGTCAGCTCTGGAATAAGGTGAATTGTGTCCTTTGAAAAGATACTTCACCCAACTACTCTTCTTCTTCCTGGAGCTTCTGTTGCAAATTAGCAGCCATAATCTTCTTTTTTCCCTTCACATTTTTAAATTTAAAACACATAAAACACAGAACAGGACCAGAGAGCAGACAACAAATCAGAAATTAAAGTCTTTATGAAGGTTAGAATGCATATTTCACTAAAATATAGTGAACAGGATTATATTTAATAGAACATTTTCTCTATTTGTCTCCAGTTTGACAATTTTTGTAATGTTTATAATGTTACTTCCTGCCATTTAAAACTTTTATTTTTAGAAATTTCTTCACAAACGGCAACTTCACAGATGTAAAACTATAATAAACAATTGCCACAGGTGCCCTCCCACTAAACTAGTCATAAATACAAACATTTGAGCACCTATTATATAGACTTTAAACAAACGCATCAAAGTTCAATGAAACAACAAAGACAAAACTACAGCACAACCAAATCAAGTCCCATTTAGTCCAAAGTCTATTAAAAAGCTCCATTTTCAATCCATTTTTTGAACGGCTGATAAAATTATATTGCTAAATGTCAAATCTGACATTCTCACATAAATACACCGTTTCCAAGTGCTCCATCAATCCATTTTCCTCCGCTTTACCCGAGGCCGTGTCGAGGAGGCAGCAGGGACTGTACGAGTGTGTTTCCGAATACTTTTCTGTATAAATAATGCAGCTGTGACTTTGTGAATGTTGTTTGGGTCAGATCATAGAGATGCTCAAACATTTGAAAACTGGCAGAATATTTGACTGGAGTTAAATACACTTTTGTCTAGGGCTGGTCGAGCTGGCAACAAATGATCATCACGATTTTCTTGGAGCCAGATCATGATTTCTATTTTTCGATTCATGTTCACTTTGTATTTTTCTATTGCCTTTAATAGAGCTGCACGATTTAGAAAAAATATCTAATTGTGATTTTTCTGTTTGTGGTTAGATTTGCAATTTATGTTTTAACAATAGGATTCTGTTCAAATTCACATTTTAAACACAATTTGGGCGCTTTTAGTAACGTATTTGTCATGTTCAGTTGTGTTTGTCGTATTGAAACGCGTCTTTGTTGCTTTGAGTCACATCTTTGTTGTTTTTAGTCGTGTTTTAGTCGCGTTTTGGTGCATTGCATCGCGTTTGTTGTTTGTAGCTGCATATTTGTCGCATTTTTATCACGCTTTTGTTGCTTGTTTCAGAACATTTTTGTACAATCCAAACTACAGTGTTAGCAGTTTGTATTCAAATCAAACCAAGACATTTTTGTTTGTTGAAGAAATTATTGCACTTTTACAATTGCACCCTTTAAGATATGCTAATTGCATCCATTAAAATTGCAATTTAGTGTTGATTTGGTTTAATTGACAGCTCTGGCCTTAAAGAGTTAAATAAAATCATCTCCTCAGAGGCTAAACAACAGGAGAAAAAGTGTGTTTGAACAGACAGCTGCATTAAAGAGACAAACTGTGAATCACGATACGACCATTTCACAAAAACAGCAGATTGTCACAGATTAATCACCACATCACAGCCCCAACTTCGCCTCATTCACAAAGATACGTCAACCTCTCGGACAAGTTGATTTCTCATTTAAACAACTGCGGCAATAATGAAATCCCAGTGTTTTTCTCAACCCCGAAATTTGACAGCGTGACATTTCTAGTCTGCAGACAACAGTAATAACGTGTGCTCGTCTTCTGTGGTCTGCTGTTGGATAATCACGTCGTTAGCGCTGCTGGGCCGGCGCTGATTGGAGTACGTCGGTCCGTTAGCTCAGAGGTGATCAGCACGTGGCGGACATGTTGATTGTAAACGGCGTCCTGTTGATTGGAAGAGCACCACGGGCTCCACAGAGGCCAGATTCAAGTGTAAAAAGTCAGACAAGCAAAGAGGAGACGTCTGCAATTGTTAAAAAGACTCCAAATCAGAATAAAGTAACATAATTGTCTGCAGAAAACAATAGAGGGATTATTATGTAAAATCTGCTCGCACATCTGCAGGGCTGGGATTTTAGTCAAACGGTTATTTCTATTATATATTGAGACTTTTTAAATCCATTTTAACTAAATAAGACTAAGAATATTTTCAAATAAAGTCTATTATTGATGAAAACTGTGTTCAGTCTTTTCTGACATTTTGATTTAATAATGCCTCAGTCTTTGTTACAAAAGATCTTTTTGTGTGTGTTTTAGAGTCTGTGTAGTCCAGATAACCATGCAATATTTTTTTCGACTAGTCACGACTAGTTTTTGTTGACAAAAACCCAATCAAAATGATTTTCTCATGTTGAATATGTGAATACTTAAAGGACAAATATTATACAAAATTTACTTTGAGCTTTTATCCATGTTCTAACATTTTTTCATCATCAAAAACATATCTGGAGTAGCATTTAGTTTGATTCATGTTTATTTGTAAATCATGTCTCTCTATCTCTGTGTCCTGAACTCCTTCGATGTGTGACGTAGATGATGCTGACATCATTTATCCCAGAATCCTTTGCTGTTTTAAGTCCTTAAATCATCGCCAGACTCGCTCTGAACATTTCTTCCGTCTAATCACGATAACTACAACTTTGTCAGATCCACTCTTTACTGCAATGCATTGTGGGTATATATTTACATGTGTGTAATTGCCTCTGCAGCCAGTAGATGGAGCCACAGCTAAGTGACTACGGCATCTCCCAACAGAGTGATAAAGTAATGTTTTTCTTTGTAAAAACATTTTATTTTCTCAAGAGCAGCTTTAAAGGCCAATAACAATACAAAAAATGCATAATATTTTTCCTTTAACTATTTTATATTAATATTTCGTTGAATTCGTTGAGTATTGCGTTTAGAGTTAAAAAAGAAAAGTTAAAAAGAAAAAGAGCAGTCAAAAAAAAAGTGTTGTAAACTTTCAATTAATGGTATAAGGAGATATTTTTGCACTTTTCTGTGATTCATTTTACAAATATTTCACAATTGTCTGACATTTAAATACACGTTTGAACAAATTTCTGTTGAATTGACATAATATCGTCGTAAATATCAAGTTCCAGCCATTCCTCCATTGAAAAATCCATACATAATAAACTGATAATAAATCACATTCTGGTAAACAACCTAATCTCTATTCCTTGTGATCTGCTCAGAAGTTAATCAATTTAGTCACGTTCTATTTCATTCCATTTTGTCTAATCAAACAAATCAACTGCTATAATTCCCCAAAATCAACATCATTTAAGTCATTTCCATCAGATATAGATTACTGCAGTGTAGGTTTCCAGTGTGTTTGTTTTAAAGTGACTAAAATAAACAGACAAACAGCACTAGCGCCTGCAGCAGAGTAGCGTTAGCCCGGAGCACTTTTCCTCACGCGGGAATGAGGCGCTTTATCTCCGTGTGGTCCTGGATCCGCAGATAACACTATAAACAACCTTTATTTTCATCACTGTTCTCGGTTTTGTTTGAGAAATCCTTGCGCTTATGTGGGAATACAAAAGCAAGAGGAAAACACGCCGGGAACATGCAAATTTCACACACTCTCGGAGTCCAACATTGGAGAAGACTAAAGCCAATCGTGATGAGGTTTGGAGCGGAGGCATTTGTTGTGTGTTGAACGGCACGGATTGTTTGTTTATGAAAGTAAAAGGTTAGAACCACTTTTAACTTGTTTTAAAGTACAAATATTATGCAAAATGGTCTTTCTGAGCTTTTAACCATGTTCTAACCTAACCAGAAGTCACATTTAGCTTCATTCACGCTAGTTTGATGAATGGTTAGAAAATTCTCTTCCTCTGAGCGTCAAAAACACAGTAATCACGATCATTGCATCTGCGTCAACACTCGATAACATGGCTAGCATAACAAGCAGTGTTTTTAAAATGTGTGTATTTCCCTCTGCAACCAGTAGATGGGGGTGTTTTTTCCCCCCTTTTTTTTATTTGACAAACTTGCATACAAACATACATTTTCAACGTAAATATACAACATAAATATTCAGTAAATATACATAATGAAGACATAAAAAAGAAGGAGAAATAACAATAAACAGTTACTCTGGCATCCCCCAAGGCTGTGACAAAGTTTTGCTGTTGTTTTTTCTTTGTAAAATTTTCAGTTCCAAACATGAGATGTCAAAGTAGGGCTGCAACTAATGATTATTGTGGTAATCGATTAGTCTGGCGATTATTCCTTCAAGTTGTTAGCACGTGAAAGACCCTTGAATATGAGAATTTTCTTTAATTTTACCCAGACAAACCTGAAGTGAAGGCATTTGACGACATCCTGGTGGAGAATATTTATAGATGAACAAGGATTTTAATCAAAAACACACAATTTACTTATTTTCCTGTGTGTCATGCTTACAACATTTTAGGGAAACGTGTCGTCGAACCTGTCATATAGACCTTAAGACAGGAATAAGTGTCTTTATAATAAAGTGCTACATAAATACCCAATTAAATATATCATGTGTACATAATATTGTTAAGACTGTCCTTCTTCCTCTCGTGCTAACTCTTTGACGTTCTTGGCTTTGGTCCTGCTTATGTCTTTGTGTCCGTGGACTGGTTTCAAATAGATCTACTCCTTTGACAGGGGCAGGGACAGGAGCCAGCCCCTGTATATAATGTATGTGCGTGTGTGTGTGTGCGTGTGTGTGTGTGTGTGTGTGTGTGTGTGTGTGTGTGTGTGTGTGTGCGTGTGTGAGCTAAATTACTCCCCTCTTTGCCTGTAAACCTTATGGCACTCGTCCAAGCTCCATCGAACACAAGGGAAAGACTCCTCCAACTCATCACGGGGGGAAAAAAAAATCTGCGTGCATCAAACTTGGACAGGGCCAAGCTGTTAGACGCGGAATTCTTTGATGAAAATAAACGTGAAATAAATAAAACATGGAAACGGGCCACGGCGAGGATGCGATGTTTGAGATAGACAAGAGGGGAATGTCGAATGCATTACTGAACTTTTAAGAGTCTTGCTTTTCGCTTCGACTAACTTCAGGTCCTCTTTCTTGTGTTTCCTACAGATCTAACCTCAGCTTCTTTACCTGTATATTCATTATTCATCATCATCTGTACAAGTTCAAAATAGAGCTGCAGAATCGATTGAAACTGAATCAGAATTTCAATTTGAATGGATGCAATTAGAAAATCGCAAAGACTGCAATAATTTCCTCCAAACAACCAAATATCCTATTTTTTACGCTGCATAAAAAACTGCAAAGTGTGTAGTGTAGATATGTTAAAGCGTGTTATGAAACAAACGGCAAAAACTCAACTTTCCAACCAAAATTGTTTCAACCTGCAGCGTGAAGGTAGTGTTTGCAGGGCCATTGCTCCTCTGCATAATTCCTCAGTTCAGTCTCTAACAAAAATGTTCTAAATTCATATTGGAGGCAAAAGTGAAGTGCAACATAATGGGATTTCACTGGAGAAACTGGGATTAACCTCAGAATATCACAAAATATGAAAAATTTAGATCATTTTGTAAAAGTAAAAGCACTCAAGACACATGTGAGTGACATCAGAGCTGCTTTAAACACATTTATTATTGTATTTTACATTATGTTTTAGGAAATTTTGATAAACTCTTTGCATTTTTGATGAAAGAACAATCCAGATTTATGGGTTTCACTGGAAAAAATACTTACAGAATGTTGAACCCACAATAATTTTCAAATTTATCTAGAGATATATTAGATACTATTCCATAAATTAGATTCTTTTGAAGCTAAAATACAACTTTAAGGCTAGAAAATTGTATTTTGTCCATTGTTTGTTATAGAAAAGCAAACTTACTGACCATTCTACCCTGGAAATTGCTTTTTTGCAACACAAACACTTAACCAGTAGAATTTAGTTCTAATGTGAGCGAATCATTGAAGAATTTACAGTCAACTTAATTTAGCCTCCAGTCACCTCCATTCTGGAATTTTGACGACATCACATTTTAAAGGGTCTATTGTTCCGCACTTATTTGCTTCCTGCTTTATAAATCTGCGTTTCATTCATGTTTTTCAGTAACTTCCGGTTCCTGATGATCGCGTTGGCGTATGCGGTGCCCACAGGAGTGATCGCCGGCTGGTCCGGAGTTTTAGACATGGTCCTTACTCCTGCTAAAGTCAGCCAGGTAAGTCCAATCTAAAACCAGACCACATTTTATATTCTTATACACAACCAGACGATCAGAGCATCCCCCAAATTGGACTTTTGTGGGAATCTACTGTGGTCAGTATTTGTCAGAGATGCTTTAGACTGTAGACTTTAGTCCAGGGTTAGACCTAGGATGAATTGTATTTTTATATTCTTCAAATACTAGAAAACATGACAACTTTAAATTAGCGAGTTATTGTTAGGTGCAATGTAGAAACAAAAGGGTGTATATTCTAGCAAAAGTGAATGAAAAAATAACAATAACAAAAAAATCTGGGATGATAAATCATTTACAAAAAAATATACATTAGGGGCCCACCCAGAAGGTTTGTATCTGGGGCCCAGAATTTGGTGCTACGGCCCTGCCAACACAAGGGCTGAGCAACTGGCTGAAAGATTCAGTCCTGTCTAATCCTAAATTATATACTTATTGTTTTTTTTTATCGAGAGGTCTACAGCCAGTCTGTCAGAAAAATCATGTTCAAATTTAAGATGAACAAATTTGACTATTTTATGTGTTAAATTTGTATTGTTTGTGGTGTAATCTTAAAATCATGAACTGAAAGCCATTTTAACAAAGCAAACTAGACCCCTGCTCACATTAACCATCTGTGAATGACCGTGTATAGATGTGTTTAGTGTCGCACTTTCAAACAGTCCATGGAAAGTTACACAGTGCGCCTTTAACTTTAAATAGCTTGATGACAATGTGCTCTGTGCACTGAAGCAGTTGACTAAGCTAACAGCCAATGTTAACTTTTATTAAAACGTTTAAAAAAAAAATGACGTCCCTTTATAAACACACCAGCATCCTTTGTTGAATTATGTTGTTGCTGTTTTGTTAAGTCTTTAGCTGAGATCTTCAGAGACATCTTCCACAATTCGCTGCTCACTGCTTGATCTTAAAGTATTTATTCTTATCTTGAATAATAGCCAAAACCCCATAGAGATAGAACTAGACAGGAAGTACTGACGCTAACACAGAGCTAACTCTGATCTAGCCGCGTTGTGCACAGAGCCCATTGCACTTGCTTTGTACAAATAAAGGTGATCTTGATTAGCACGATGAATGTAACGTCTTGCTATTTTTGTACAAAGACTGAATATCATAATCTCTCATCAAAAACATGCAATCTACAAAATCTACTTTAAAATGCCAATATTTTTAATCTCGGAAATGAATTGTAACAAACGTTTTCAGACCATATCTCTACATATAATCCTATCATTTAGCACTCTTTGAACATTTAAAGGTGATCATGATTAATGGGATTACCTTAATGTCTCGCTGTTTTTGTGCAAATGCTAAATACCAGCAGGAGAAATGGCAGGGATTTGATTTGCGAAAGGAAAACGGGGAAGAATCTGACACCGCAGCTTCTGTTGTGGGTTGTTTACTCGAAAAAATAAGGCCGCAGTGTTTAAAAGTGACAAGTTAAAAGGGCTGCAGATGTTGTTTTGCCGTAATCACATTTGTGCTCTGAAAATAGCATAAGGTTAAGCTTGTTTTATGAAATGTGTAGTTCAGGGAGGGCTGCTTCCCGTCGGTGCAGAAAGAGTGTGATATCAAGTGCTTGAGTGATTATAATGAAAGCTAAAGTTGTGTTTTATTGAGATAAATGTGTTTGTGTTTTTGTGCTCGATTAGACCCGGTTTAGTTCCGGTTTAATCCTAGTTTAGTTAAAGGTACAGTAACATAATAATCCATGAATATAGAATTTAAACATACTTCATAAAACTCTCCAAACAGAGACGTTTTATGTCATACAGGTGAATATTATAAATGAGCAACATCTCCATGGAAACAAGCAGGAGAAGGCCAAGTACAAGTCAGGTTTGTGGAAACATAAGCCCACTCACAGCAAGAACACAGTTTATTGTACATTTTAATTGGAATTATTAAAAATGCAAAGGTGTAGTTCCACTGTAGACCTTATATCGTTGTAATTTTGGACTGATAGTAGTAATAGTAGTCTTTAGGTTGTTTTAGTTTTAGTTTTTTCAGTTTTTGTTGTTTCAGTTTTAATAGTTTTTGTTGTAATTTTTGTAATAATTTTAGTAGTAGTACCAGTAGTAGTAGTAGTTGTTACAGTTGTGGTAGTTGTTGTAGTTGTGGTTGTCGTGGTTGTTGTTGTAGCAATAATAGTAGTTGTTGTAGTTGTTGTTGTTGTAGTAGTTGTAGTAGTAGTAGTTGTTGTAGTAGTTGTAGTAGTAGTTGTTGTAGTAGTTGTAGTGGTAGTAGTAGTTGTTGTAGTAGTTGTAGTGGTAGTAGTAGTTGTTGTAGTAGTAGTAGTAGTTGTTGTTGTTGTAGTAGTAGTAGTTGTTGTTGTAGTTGCAGTTGTTGTTGTAGTAATAGTTGTAGTTGTCATTTTAGTTTTCTTCTGGTTGACCTGTGGTTTGGTCCTAGTTTAGTCCCAATTAAGTCCAGGTTTAGTCCATGCACTGCCCCTGGTTTAAGTCTGAGTTAAAGCTTAGTCCTGGTTAAGTCCTGCTGAGACCTTGAAGTTTAGTCTTGGTTTAGTTGTAATTTGTTGTTTGTTTGTGTTTTGTTGATCTGTTCAAGTCCTCCTCCTGGATTTGTCCTAAATTACCATTTTGTTTTGACTCAGAATACAATACGTTTGTCTTCCAGAAACAAATCGTTGCTTCCTTTCCTTTTGTAACAAGCCTCAGTTTCACATCCTGTTGTTGAATATAATGAAATCTAAAATGCGACTTGTTGTTCGGATGCCGGTTGCGCGAATATAAATCAAAACTTTTTCGGCGTGGGAGTGTGGGCCGCTAACAAGAGGTAGAACTCTGGATTGGCAGTTCACAAACTCTGCAGCAGTGGAATCAAAGTGAGAAGTTTCATAGAAAGCTGCAGCAGATATTAAAAGCAATGTGACTTTGACTTCAAGGAGCAGGATTTTCCACGTGGCTTATGCATTTTGTCCTTTGTGAATACTGATGTTCTATTCTGCATATTCAGCATCTTAGTCTGCAGGTGGCTCGTGGTAAAGCAAGATGTTATGAGGCTTTGGAGCGAAGGAAATTAGATTCAATAAAATGTTTTCTGTAATTGTTTTTGTTTATGGAGGTCTTTGCTGTGTTTTATAATAAGAGATGGTGTTCCTACTAGATACACTGTTCTGTGATAAACTTTGCAAAACACACAATTTTTTTTTTAGGAAAACGTGATTTCAGTATTAAGGAAAGAACCAATTCACTGATGATTTTGATAATACAATGACACAATTGTAATTTTCAATGCAAAAAAAACGTTATGATATTGTCATCTGATCGTCATAAAATAGTTCTGGTGTAGATCAAGACCATCCTAAAACTATTCAGAAAAAAGTAAAATCATGATTTGTTTTCCAGTACAGATACTTGTCAATACTAATGCAAGTTTTTGTATTGATTCGTATCTGGTTTTCTTTACTAAAGAACTTGGTCTGGCAAGTTTATTCTAGTAATTTCCTTCTCGTCTCAAACTTGATGAATGCTTCTGAGAGCCTCCACTTCCTGACTGTTTCAGTAAGACATTGTCGACCGCAGCAAGACCTTCTTCACCGCACTGAGGCCATGTCCAGAGTGTCCTCTGTCCTCATGGACTGTAAAGCCAGGCTGCAGCTGGAGAAGGTGCAAAAGAGAGCCCTGCAGGTCATCTCCAGAGGAAAGCCTGGAGCTCCTGCCACAGCAGAGCAGAAGTGCAGGTGGTCACACAGATGGGTCTCAGTGAACACCCCCTGCATGATCTGCTCCAGACCAGAGCGACGAGCTCAGAGGCAGCTGAGGATTTTTTTGCTGCAGCTCTTATGGACTGGTCACTAATCCAACTCACAACAGGCTTCAGCTAGCAATACCTTATCCATGTTTTTTAAGGATCCATGGTCTCAAGTCAGAAAATCTCAGTACTGTTTGAGTCAATAGGATCTGTACAAGACATTACAGTTCATTAGTCCTGGTTTAGTCTGGATTTAGTCCTGCTTTAGTCTTACTTTACGCCTGGTTTGATCTTTGTTTAGCCCTTGTTTTAGTCCATGTTTTAGCCTTAATTTTGTCCTGGTTTAGTCCAGATTTATTTGTAATTCTTTGCTGGTTTAACGTTTCTTTTATCCAAAACATAGCTTTGTTGTGGCGTGTCCAATACAAATAGTACTCCTCCTCTTTTCTTATTCCGTCGATGTCTGAATCCAGGTGGCTCTTTAAAATTGTTTTCTCTCTGGTTTTGCTTTGGGACATTTCATTCCCGTGCCGTCCTATCATCCTCCCACTTTTTAAACGTTTCGCTCACTATTTCTCCAATTTGGAAAGCAGGTTATTAAAATATTCAGTCTCTGCCGCGGGCCACAAACACACTTCGATAGCTGGAGACTAATTTAGCGTTTCCCAATTAATGTCTATACGCCTTTAATTTGTTCTTCTTGCGCAGGTGGGAAACAAGCGGCCGAGTGGTTGGTCATGTTTTAACTTTTTATAATTGGTTCCTTGGGCAGCTTTCAACATTTCGCCGTCCTGCTTATGTTATGGCTCAATAGTTTATTTGGAAATATAAATTACGTTTCAAATCTGTGATGGATTGAAACTGTTTATTTGCTTGTGTAAGTTAATGTTGGATACCATATACTAAATAATTTACAAAGCTAAATGTATTTTGTTGTCTAGAGCTGTAGAACTATTAGAGCTGTAGGTGATTAAAATTCGTTGTCCCTGTGCATCAATTAATAAGCTAAAAGTGGGCGTGGATTTCATTATGATTAAACTGTCCAGTCACTCCCAAAACTCCTTGCCCGACTAGCCAAGAATACACACTTCTCAAATACTTTATGGAGTCTAAAGCCGGGTGTCCACTGTACGATTGTTTTTTCATCCTTTAAGATTTATGGATGTCACACTGTAAGACGTGATGAATTAAAAGTTATAAGACAGAGCCCAGTCACATTGTGCGATGAATCACACGATCAGTCGTAGCAACAACAAAAGTTTATCTGAGTGAATATCAGGCTCAGGCTCCGTGTGAGAAAGTCATCGCAGTTGTACCTGTTAGCCGAGGCTAGCGCGACATGCTAGCGGTGCTTTCGCGTTTATAAAAGACAGACTCACTCGGCGACCAAGACCAAAGAGATGATGGCCAAAATCGTGTAGTGGACAACTGGCTTAAGATCTTCTAGAGAGAATTAAATTAAATTACATATATTGTTGTAAAATGGCAACAGCACCAAACAAAGAGCTTACTAACTCAACCCTAGTCTTGGGTAAGCGTGGTGGAGGGTTCTTATGCGCTGGATACCAATGGCACAGTAAAAACGAGCAAACTGGCAATTTCTTGTAACCACGGCACGCTCCCGAGCCGACATAGGGAAAGTTTGAAAGCTGCAACCCCCATAACGCAGCTAATCCCCTGTTGAGAAACACCGCTAAACTCACCAGTGATTCCCCACCTTTTAACCTCAATTCACATTACAAGTTATACACTTCAAAGTCCTGACAACGGCCACAGCTGACCAACCCCATGGAAGAGTTCTCCTGTCCTGCTCCAAAACGGACAAAGCGACAAAACCTCCATCACGTCTCCCAAGGACACAGCGACTGTCCTTATAAGAAAAAGGACGTCACGGGGACAGCCCGATTTACACGCCAATCAAACACTCGGACAGCTCAATTCAAAGGCTCGAAGCACAAACAAAGGAGATCTGAACTCCCTGAGATACGAATAAGTGCTGAAACACAACCATACTGTAATGAAACACAGTTAATAATAATATAATAAACTTAAAGCACACATTCTGCTACAGTGACTCTTTTGAGCTTTAAACCATGTTCTAACAATCATCATCAAAAACATATCTGGAGTACCACATCGAGCTGCATTGAGCTTCCTGTTTTGAGGAATGTTTATTAGAAAATCCTCTCCCCTCTGACCATCAAACACACTTCCTGTGAACTCCTTCTATCTGGGACATACTTTCAGACTTCATACGTCACTTATCAGAGAATCTTCCGCTGTTTTTAGTCCTTAAATCATCGCTAAACTCGTTTGAGTATTTCTGCCTCTAAACACGATAACTGCTGCAGTAAATCCGCACAATGTCGTCTTTTCAGCACTAACTTCACTAGATTGTATATTGCGCTGGCACCATCTGTTGGCTGGATACACTCAGTATCATTTCATAGTGACTGCAACACAGGTCATAGAATGAATAAGAAACTTTTTTTTTGTTTTAAAACATGAGATGGCAAACTTAAGGCACTCAAGAGCATGTTTAAAGGCTAATAACAATATGAAAAATGCAGAATATTTAAGACAAGACTGAGATTTAAGCTTAGAACGAGCCCCCAATTTGTTATGCCTGGCTCTTGACCACACCGGAGACACAAAATGCAAAAAAAGTACAAAAATAGGTGTTGTGAGATTGTCAATATCAGATCAGTGGTGTAGTGTGTGATGTGGCGCATGTAAAAGCGTTGTGTGGACGATAAAAAAGTCCACCCTAATAATTGTGACACAAAATGTCATCAATATCATCCCATGTTTAGCCCTAACTCAGATATGACGGTTTTAACTTCTGGTTCTGGTTTAATTAAATGCTAAATGTGTCTCAGACGATCGACTTCCCAAACACGAGTAAATTGTTTTGTGGCGACTTGAAGGAAATGCTGACAAATGCATTACCCAAAAGTGCATCCGTCCCAGAATAATTTGCTCTCGTACCTCCCAATTGTCGCTCATTTTAGATGAAAAACAGCGGTGATGGACAGATGCCATTTCCGGGCCGACACTGAACATCCAGAGAAAAGAGAGACTTCACAAAACAGACAGATGATTTATTCCCTTTCATCCAAACTGCCCAATATATCACCGTCATTACAGCTAAAGTGAATGACATTATTATTTTGTAGACTTGATTATACTTTTCCATTTGATTTTGTTACTTTGCATAATTATTATTGAAAAAAAAGACATGTTATGGGTTTTTTTCTTTGGTTGTTTATGCCTTACTTGTTTTTCATTGGCCTTTAAACCTGCTCTTGAATACTTTTACTTTGCCATCTCATAAACCTAAAATAACACATTGAAAACAGCACTTTCTATCTGTGAGTTGTTCTCTCTTCAGGATTTACCTTAGCGCTCCATCTACTGACAGCAGAGGGAGTTACCACACAGCACAAACTACCTTTAAAATGACTTGAATTTACCATTTTTATCTGAATTTGAGTAGATTTGACTCAATGAGATTTCATTTCTTATGTAATGCAGAATATTTCACTAGTTTCAAGGTATTTCTGACTGATTATGCAATAATTTATCTTAAAACAAGAAAATAAATGTGCCAATGGGGTAGGTGAAATAATCTTAACCCACTGGCAGATAATTTGGCTTGAAATAAGAAAGTATTGTATTAAAACAAGTATTAAAGTATTAAAACGCTTTGAAACAAGTAAAATAATCTGAAATAAATTCTCTTAACTAGTCAAAACATATGAAATTAAGATTAATATCCTGAAAGACATTTGAACGGGTTCATTGACTTCGTGTTTACTTAATTACTCAACATGAATTAATCAATCTAAATACAACTTTGATCAAACTCATTCCAGTGTTAGCGGTCTGCAACTAACAATTATTTTAGTAATCGATTAGTTTAGCATTTTTTCTTTCCAATTAGAATGTGAAAGGCCCCTGAATATGACATTTTAACCAAATTGTACCCAAATAAAGTCATATAAGGAGGAGCATATTTACAGACAAAAGACAAAGACATCAAAAACAATACATTTACACATTTTCCATGTCATTTCTGTGCGGTTACAATAATAAAACCACTTCTTTCAGCTCATGTCATGTTTTAGACTTTGTATAGACAAGATAATGGCTTTAATACAAGACGAGCCTCACACACTTTCACTCGGCCTAAACCTAGAACTAACGCACTGAAAAAAACATTTCTATACAGAGCCATTTCTTACTGGAATGTGCTGCCGCAAAAGCTGATTATAATAGAGAACCATCATGTTTTTAAAAGAAGCTTAAAGAAATCAATGTTGGAAAATGTAATCATGCTCAATGTTTAAGGCAAACTGTACCATCTTTGTGTTTTATCATAACACCTTATGTTTGAACTCAAATGTACTGTTTTTTTTATTGTTAATGCTCGAATTTTAATATGTACTGTCTTGTAGTGTTTTAAATTGTGAAAGTGGACCCCAGGAAGAATAGTCTCTGCTGCTGTAGAGACTAATGGGGATCCTTAAATAAACTATATATTAACAATAATGATAATAAGCTTGATCACCTTGACAGCTATTTTTATAATCGATCAGTTGGGATTAAGCCCGACAATACTTAATTTAAAGCTCATAAACGCTGATTTTGCTCAATATATCCTCTTTATTGTCCAAAAATCTATTATATTTTGCTACTGAATCCTTTTATGGGTCAAATACTATTCCTGCAGGGACAATAAACTTCCCGAATTCAATTATTTTTTGTAAAGAAAGCGAATCTTGTGACACTCGCAACCCAGAGGCATGATTTTGTAACTTTGCCCATTTAATCCTCTCAACTCCTCTCTCACTTTCCCTCCGTCCTTTCTTCTCTGTCAGCACTTTCCTTTGGCTACCTCTCCAGTGTAGCTCCACTTTATAATATGGATTTTTTTGTGTGTCTTCTTGGTGTATAGACTCAAAAAAAGCCTCTGTCCGTCTTTGTCCAAACAAACTTGTGCCCTGGAAGAGAAAACCGTCTTGAAATTCCTTTAATATTGATGACAAACCCCTCTTTTTCGGTGATAAATAGATTTTTTTGGGACAGGTCAGAATCCAGGCACCGTAAATACCCCGTAGATATTTTCAAAGCGATTGACAGATTGATGAAAATTGCTAAAATTCGAAAAGGGACATTCCGTCGGTGATTGATAGCGCGATAGCTTCGGGCAACGCTCAGATCAAACAAGTTACATTTTAAAAGTTTGGGATTTCTAAAACTTTTTCAACCCCAGGGCCAAGTCGGGAGCTTTCGATGATACGGACAGGGTTGGCTTCAGTGATGAATTGGATGTTTTTTGCGGGAAAATATACCCCAAACTTGGCAATTATCAGGAGTGAAATATTGGCAGTGATTGGCGTGGCTAATAGTGTGACCTCGTTTGGCTAAAGTTGTTGAAAAGTGTTGGAAGTTTGACCCAAAGCTAAACTGTAGCTGTAAGGTTGATATCTTTGACAAATTGATAGTAATTATACAACAAATTCATAATATTACAGCTGTAAATTGAATCGACGGGGTTTCTGCAGGGCATTAAAAAGCAAAAATAAGGCCTTCAAATGTATTAAAAACATTAAATTCAATCCCCACAAGCGTTAAATCGAAAAACTATATTGACAAAAAAGATCAATCAGAAGAATCAATATAAACGTAATTAAAAAATATGTTAAACAATAGTTAGGAATTGACAAATAATAATACCTGATAACACCTTTATTTTGTTGAATGAATGTTTAAACTGCCAAAAATGTGTGTAATTTGAGTGTTAATTGTCTCTGTATTTTCAATGATACGTCGCTTTTTGATGACATCACAGAGGGATTCTGTCTTAGATCCGGGCACTTCTTACTGTCATTTAAAACTTTTATTTTTCAACATTTCTTCACAAACTGCAACTTCACAAATGTAAAACTATGATAAATAATTGCCACAGGTGCCCTCCCACAAAACCAAGTCGTAATTTTAAACTTTAAAGAAGTGTGAATGTAGTTAAATACAGAGGGAACAATGTTATAACGTGATTAAAAATAGTGCTGGGACAATATATACCTTTGCAATAAATGATCACGTGGTGTAGTTTCATCGTATTGTGTTGCAAACCAATATCTCAACGACCTCTTGTTTGTAATAAAGCCGACGCGCTCCACAGCGTCCACAGCGTCCACAGTTACAGTGACATGATTCTGCAGAGAAAGAACAACTTGATCAAACTCCGTGACATGATGGCAGACTGTAAAAGTGACTTTGGTGCAGTTTTGTGTCACATTTTGTTTGTGATTAGTTTATAGACAAGGTTGGTGTTAGCACCAGTAGTTTTAATGTTAACTTTGCTGTTGGACTAAAGAAGAGAAGAAATGTACTTTACCTGCAGACAGTTGTGCGTTTGCTGTTTTACAAATGTCAGACTGATTTAACTACTTAGTTTCTAACTTTTTGAAACGCCACTTGTGCATTCTGCTTAATTCATTGTAGTAATTATTAATATGGTCCAAAAGTCAGTCAATTAGTGCAGTTCTTAATAACATTAAACCACAGCACTTATTATTTTTCATTTATTATGTGTAAAGTATTGCATAAATATTAATATCAACTCACAGTATATCATGTGTCACAATATATTAAAGGTCCCATAACATGCAAAATCGACTTTTCAGAGGTTTTAACCTTCCTACAGTGCTATTTGGGCCTCGTATGTTGTGCCCAAAGTGGTTTTTTGATTGATTCCCGCATGCTTTCGCTAGAGAACTGTCTTTTTTGTCCCCCTCGGGTGAGCAGCAGACGGGGGCTCATCCCATGGATGACGCGGTGTTTAAGCCACGCCTCCAGGAAGCGCAGCCGCAATAATAAAAACAGCTAATGCTAATGCTACACAGTAATTACACGATGGATACGACAGATCGAAGAGTTAGCTTGTTATTTACCAAACGGCAACGTCCGTCGTCGAGGCCCTGGAGCACGTCAAACTCCAGGTCAGATCCAGGACGTAGGACTCAGCACGACGCACCGTCAGGACGGATAAAATGTTTATTCAGTGTTTGTGTATCGCTGTTTACCGGAGCACACGGCGCATGCACTATCTCCGCTCTAGGCTTCGGCTCTTTAGTTGGGTGGGGGCGTCGCACGGGTTGGGCGGGGGTGGCTGTCTGCTCTCTGCTCGGGGGGGTCAGATCTCAGAGTGAGCCGTTTGCTTTTGCAAGGAGGGGGGCCAGTCCAAGAAATGGGTGTTTTTTGGAAACTGTTATGTTATGGATATTGCACAACGCAAACATTTATCAACAAAGCCCTTAGAATAGACTGTGTAAAGGGCAAAATAGCAGAATATGGGACCTTTAAAAATTGTCACTGCCTTAATTAAAACCTCGCCCCAAAAAAGTACATTTTGCACAATATGTGTTCATTAACCTCAATGAAGCCACTCAAATCACTGTTAAAACTATTCAGTCTTGTGTGACCTGTGTAAAGGTGTAAATTTCCCGTCCTGTCTGCACCTGCAAACTTCTTTTGAATACAGCCATGTAGACATTATTGAAAAGAAAAGTGCTATCCTTCGTGACAAGACAGAGAAATAGAAGTGTGAGATGTATTTAAAAAATGGTAATGTCGCAATTGTTTTGGAGACTGCAAAAATAGAATATTGAATGTGTCATCTACAATTAGAAATGATTCAAAATGACCTCAACTGTTTAGAGTATACAGTGATATTTCTGCACAATTTCATGTTCCATTCACGTTTTGAACCTCAACCAAGACTTTTACAGACACTTTTTGGCACATTCCTGATGCTTTGTTAAAATATCGTCGGATTTTATTAAGAAATGCACTTAAAAACATAACACCCCTTAAGAGAAACTTTCAATCAATCAATCAAAATGTATTTATAGCGCACAGATCATACAAAAAGCAATTCAAACTGCTTTAAAACAATAAAAATACGTTAAAAAATCACAATACAAAAATAAAAGTATAAATTATCACGTCAAAATACAGTATATTTGCAACTATTTAACTGTATTTGGTTCTGTAAAAGAGCATGAATAATTTGATAATATTCTATAAATCAGAGGTATAGTTATCTCTGTTGAAAGTGTTGCCGTGCCGACTGGAGCGTCTCCATAACGACCCTGACTCATGCACAGGTTCCACACTGCGCTCATCAGTCAGAATAATCGTTCTCTTAATGTGGAACTGCAATTTAGCATTCAAACGACTCCGAGCCTCAGCTAATGTCTCCACAACTTTAAACTTTCATTCTCTCGCACAAAGCTTTTAGCGACTTCCTCAACATTTCAGCGTTACGAATCAAAACAGATCTTCTGAACTTTTTTTAACCTTGTCCTTCTTGGTTTCTTCATCCAAAAGCAGACCCGGTGCACCCTCATTTAAACGTCTTTGCACCTTTTTTTTAGGCACTTAAAGGAGACATATTATGCAAAATCAACTTCAATCCATCCATCCGCTTTATTTATCGAGCACATTTTATAAACAAGACTGTTCCCAAAGTGCTGCACATAATTGAAATAAGATCAGTTTAGCATATATATTGAAAAGACAGACCTAAAATTACAAATAATAATAAAATACATAAAAACATTAAAACTACATTAAAGCAAAATTAAGTAACTTCAGCAGCAGAGCTCCCCCTGCATCTCTCTTGTGAAAATACACTGCTTATTTTTTTATTGAAATAAGAAAGTACAATCTCACAAACATTTCATGTCACCAAATATATATTAAAAAAAAGAAAACAGCCAGGGTTTCTCAGGAGAGTTGTCTTCGAGTCGATTTTGGCAAATGTTGCAGCAGCAGGGGGCGACGACAGGAGCTTCAAACGCCCCAAAAATACATTTGCAACCACCACACGGACTTACAAAGACGTCTAATTAGGTAAATGTTTCTTCAATAAAACCAAAATAAAAGACTAAAGTTGATAAAAGACAACAGAGGACCACAAAACTCACGCAGTGTTTAAAGCCAGATAATGAAAGTGGGTCTTAAAACGAGACTTAAAACACTTAATGAGCTTTCACCTCATTAAAGCAAGGTTTCCTCATCATTCGTTTACTCAAAGTTGTATTTTGTTTGAGTTAAGTCTGTATTCTGCAACTGAGGTGCTTCAGTGTTTAGAGAATTCCTGTTTTCACCTACCCCCTATCCCCACCCAAAGAAATGACATCTTCACTGAGACGAGCAGGAGATGAAGCAACCATCAGAGAAGTTATATGGTGCACTTTTATGTGATGCAACATGAAGTCTGAAAGAATTTAAAGGCATTTTTGTTTTGTTACATTAAGTATTGAGAATTAAACCACAAATATTGTGCAAAACTGACATTTTTGAGCTTTTAACCATGTTCTATCATCGTTCCGTCATCAAAAACTGGAGTATTTCATGCTAGTTTGATGAATCCTGGTTTGAAAATCCTCTCAATCCGACCGTCAAACACACTTCCTGCTGAATTCCCTCGATGTGTGATGTGACTCTGAGAATCTTTGGTTCTATTTTTATGTCCATAATTCAACATCAGACCTTGTGATCATTTCTGAAACGCGATCATTACAACTGCATCAACGGGGAGGAACA
This sequence comes from Rhinogobius similis, assembly GCA_019453435.1. NCBI lineage: Eukaryota > Metazoa > Chordata > Actinopteri > Gobiiformes > Gobiidae > Rhinogobius > Rhinogobius similis. The sequence continues at coordinate 12,120,082 of CM033633.1, read as the reverse complement.
CGGCTACCATTCCAAGCAGTATGCATTTCAAATTTGTGTAATTCCCTTTGCAGCCAGTAGATGGAGCCACAGCAAAGTTACTCTGGCGTCTCCCAAGGCTGTGATAAAGTTAGATTGTTTTATTTTTAGCTCCAAAACATGAGACGTCAAAGTAAAGGCCAATAACAGTTCAAATTGAATGCATATGTTTTATTATTTTACATTTTGTTCTTTGTTAACCGCAATATTGATCTAAAGCGGCTTAAAAACAGTTCATAGTGACATTTCACCATAACAAGCAGCAAATTTTACAGTTATCTTTAATGTTTACTGTTACTGTTTATCGCACAAATGGCTGTGTGACATTTTTTCAACCTGGACCTCTTAAGCCAGAATCTGAAACTTGAATAATCACAAATAAGTGCAGTGAAGTGGGCGGGGATAGGGGGTAGATGGAAACAGGACTTTTCTCAGCACTCAAGCCTCAAATTCTAGACAACACAGAATACAGGATTAACTCGAACATGTATGAAGCAATCAAAATACAACTTTAAAGGAAACATATTCTACATTTTATTATTAGCCTTTAAACATGCTCTTTAGTGCCTTAAATTTGCCATCTCATGTTTTCAACAACGTGATGATGTAGATTTGCTGCAGAGTTATCGTGTTTAGAGGCAGAAATGCTCAGAACGAGTTTAGCGATGATTTAAGGACTTAAAACAGCGGAATATTCTTGGATAAATGATGTCGATTATCTGAAAATGCGTCTCTGATAGAAGGAGTTCCGCAGGAAGTGTGTTTGACGCTCGGAGGGGGATAAACATGATAAACATTCCTCAAAACAGCGTGAATGCAACTGAATGGTGCTCCAAGTGTGTTTTTGATGACGGAATATTGTTAGACCATGGTTTAAAGCTCAAAAAAGTCACTGTAGCGGAATATGTGTCGTTTAATTAAACTAAAGATGAGGAGACAGCGCTCTAACATGGTCAAAAGCTCATAAAAGCAGATTTACATAATATGCCCCCTTTAAGAGCTGTAAATAATGCATTATGTCTCCTTTAAAAACAATTTTGAGGCTTATACAAAGTGAATTGATGTAATCCGGCTTTATAACCACAGACTGAAGAGCGAGTTTGAAGGAAACGTGTGTTAAGCCCGAGGTTGTGACGTCTCTTCTCAAAAAACATGTGTCATTTTGGGATTATTGAAATCTCTCCTCCGCAGACACGATTACGCCCTGCTTCTGTTCTGTTTGAGCTTCAGACGAGGCAGAGACACGGGCTAATTAACTCTCGCCCCCGTCATTCAAAAACACTCATTTAAAGCTCTACAATTAGCCAGGATGAAGGAGGAGTTCGAGTGGAGCGCTCTAAATACAGAAAACACATAATGCTCAGAGGAAGTAACTTGTATTTTGCGTTTTTATGAGTTCACAGCAAAATATGTATATCTAGCCTATCTTAAAATAACTTGAATTTACATTTTTTTATCTGAATTTGAGTAGATTTGACTCAATGAGATTTAATTACTTAACGTGATGCCGAATATTTCACTAGTTTCAAGGTATTTCTGATTGAATATGCGATAATTCAGCTTAAGACAAGAAAATAGTAAAAATGGCATCTCCCAACACAGTGATAAAGTAATGTTTTTTGTAAAAGTATTTTATTTTTAGTTATAAAACATGAGATGTCAAACTGAAGACACTTAAGAACAGGTTTAAGGCTAAAAACAATACAAATCATGCATAATAGTTTCCTTTAATATTAGTTATTCTTAGGGATGTGACATGTGGGTGCAGTGAATCATTCAGTTCAGTCCATGTTTGTTCCATTTCGATATATATTTCATAATAAAATCTACTTGTATGCTCTTTAGCAAAAAGATCACATTCACCACGGGTTTCCACAGGGACACTATTAAGCAGCAAACATTATTTTGGACTTTTAACAACTTTTAAAGGACAAATATTATGCATTATTTGTACTGTTATTGGCCTTTAAACATTCTCTTTTTACAGCTAAAAATAAAATGTTTTAACAAAGAATAATATAACTTTGTCACAGCCTTGTGAGATTCCAGAGTGACTTAGCTTTGGCTCCATCTACTGGCTGCAGAGGCAATTACTTAAATTTGAAACAGTTTCTCATTCTAGTCCGTGTTCCTCCTTGTTTAACGATCGTGATTAGACGGCAGAGATGTAGAGAGCAAGTCGGACAATGATTTATGGACTTAAAAACTGCAGAAGATTGTAAGAGTCATGTCACACACCGAGAAAACATCACACTTCGACAAGATTCAGAACGGAGTGTTTCTGACAGTCAGAGGGAGAGGATTTTCTCACCAGGGTTCATCACACTAGCACGAACAAAACTAAATTTTTGATGACAGAACATCGTTAGAACAGGATTAAAAACTCCCAGAATTTTATTTAGCATAATATTTGACCTTTAACACTTCCTTCTGGCCTGTGAGTGTGGCTGGCACGTGTAGATCTGAGATTTGAACCTAACACTGCAGCAGTGCTACATTCACTTGTGGCACATCACTCGACTCTTTTGAGTTAAACTTTAAGATCTTCAATGGACCTTTTTTTCTGATATAAATACAATTTGCAGTGTATTTCTTTCGTCTGTTTCTGTACAGAATATGAACCAAAATATACCAAACCGATGCCTTCAAACCCGAAACTGAATCCTGACTTTAGCGTACGTTTAACACCCGCAGTATTTATCATTCTGTCATTGATATACCAAGGACAGTTGCATTATCTTTCTATCATCAAGTTATACCAGTATATTTTGCTAGAATATTAATTTTACTTGAGCACATATTTTGACTTCTTGCTTTGCCTCTTTTCCCCTCAAACCAAACGGCACATCCATTCTGCTTCTGTCGGGGTTTTATTTAGAAGGATTGACTTTGAGAAGCCCCTCAGGACACTCTTTCTGATCAAACCGTTTGGCGTTTCGGGCCTCCCTCGTCCACTGAGCCCGAGACATTTTACATTTAATAACTGTGATAGCTCACTCCTCTTCATTAGAGCGTTTCTCTGACAGTCCACAGCGCTGTATGATTAAGCAGAAAGCACAGGCGCACTTGAGATGCGAGGAACGAAAGAGAGAGAGAGGGAGGCTGGTGGGTTTGGTGGATTGTTGGAGGATGAAATATCACCCAAAGGAGATTGATAGAAACTTCTCATTGGCACTTGGAGATGCCGCTGTTGTCAGATGAGTGGTTTTGTGCAATTATATTTTGAAAAATAGGGTGGGAAACATGTTTTGTCTTGTTAAAGGTGCACTATGTCATTGACTTATGGACAAACTCAATAGTCTACCTGGAACAACGGATTATTCCCTCATCAAAAACATTCCTGGATTTGTATTTAGCTTCATTCATCCTGTTTTCGAGGTCTTCTTTTCTGCTCCTTTTCTTTGCCTCACTAAAACACTCGGTTCAAACTCCATAAATCATCTCCAGAATCGTTCGGAGGATTATTTTATCTGTTTCATTTCAGGGCCAGCTTTTGTTTGTTTACCCCATGGTGATTCCCTCTTTTGCCAGTAGATGTGGCGCTAATACCAAATCCTGATGAGGAAATGCCTGACTATAAGAAAGTAATATGTGCTTTTTAAAATACATATTATATGTAAAACATTATATGCCAAACTAAAGGCACTCAAGGGTTTAAAGGCCAATAACAAAACAAATAATGCAAAATATGTGTTCGTTAAGTTAATTCTTATGTACATTTATACATTTAATTGATTGCTGAACTATTGATGAACTATTTTAAGCATCCTGAGCAACTTTTGAAAAAGTTGAGAAAGCAAAACAACCATTATTATCAAATAGAAAGAAGCAGTCAGAGGGCAAAGGAAATATTTGCATATTTTTATACATAATGTAATTTGGTAATGATTTAGTGAGCAATGTCCTTTTAAAACTATTTAAAATGTCTCTAAAGATAAATTATTGAAACATCAACAACACAGACCTTTAACAATTGCCAATTAATACAGAAAATACTAAAAGGTCTGAACTCTGCTCCAAACCAGATGGTGCTATTGACAGAAAATTGGCTGTAGACCAATAAAAACAATCATTTTAACCTCCAGAATTAATGTCATTGCACAACCTTTGCCTGTAATGTTCCACAGTATGGCATTATACTTATTCGTACTGTGAGCGGGGTCGATTCTTAATTTTTCAGACTAATTATATCTGTCATTCTGCATCACGTTTCTTTCTCTCTGTGTTTCCAGGTGGACGCAGGTTGGATCGGGTTCTGGTCGACCGTCGGTGGATGTGTGTTTGGAATCGCCATGGCAAAGTGAGTCAACCACAAGCTCAAATGTATTTTTAAAAGGAGAAAAGATTCAAATTGAAGATGAAAATATGTAAATATCTGTCGATCTTGACTTTGGACTCAACTTTGTCTTTTGAAAAACTTGTAAAAACACCTTTGTACATTTTCATATTTGTAAATTTACAACAAATGAGATCATTATTGCCAGAAAATGCTGCAAAATTTTTTCTTCGCTATCATTTTGTCACAGAATGAAAATATCATTATAAATTGGTCAAGGACATCCTTCAAACCAATTCAACTGCTGTACAAAAGAGCTTTAAAAATATCAGGGAAAAAAAGTGTTCATATCATCGTTGCTTGACACTTCAGAAATAAAACCATTACAATAAAAATAGACAATCAGACAATCAGATTACCCTGTTCAGTTTATAGAAGTTGACATGTCTTTCTCTGCCCCTGAATGAGTTTATTAAACTGACGGTGCAGTTCTTTTAGACGCACTTCATTCAGTCCCTGCTGTCAGTCAAACGCTCAGAGACATTAAACACATTTAAACCTCTGGCTCAAGAGGAGGCAGGTCTGTAATCACTGATTCTGAAGAGCTGTTTAACTGTTGTCATTTGTAGTGAACACACAGGGTTTCCACGTGGCATTAAAAAGCATTAAAAGTCATTAAATGGATTTTGGCAAAAAATAAGGCCCTAAAATGCATTCACAAGCATTAAATCAGTCCCCACATGCATTAAATCTAAAAACATTTAGACAAAAAAGGATTTATCCATCTGATGAGTAAAATAAGAGCAAGTAATTATCATTGGAAGTGCATTTTTACTTTGAAATTTAACAGTCAAATATATTTTGAATCCCAGATGTACTGGATTTATTGAATCTAAGTATATAAAGTAAATGTAGGGTTCAAAAGAGACATTTCCGTGGTTTAAATTGAATGTAAATTAGCTTTATGAATATTATAAATTAGTTTATAATATTCTTGTCATTCTGCTGCCAAGTGAAATGAGTCAGTAGTTTTGACACGATAAAAGTGTGAATGTGTTGCATTGAAAGTTGATTATGATGTTATGTTGAAATGCGGCATAAAGAATTTGAAACCTGCATAAACCCTGACCGTGTTGACCTGTCAGTGGGACAATTCTGGTTCATAGTTATGTTGGTCATTAAAATGAACTGTCCTTTTAATAAATACATCTAAAAGAAATATATATTTATCTTTGAAGTGCAAAAAGTTAAATAATTAGCGTTTCTTGAGTCCTAAATACCCAGAATTCTGCATCATCCTGTCTTTTTAACAATGGATGGTCCAGAATGGATGTTTTTACCAATGTATGATTTTTTTTTTTTTTCCTTAATTGCTCTTCTACTTCCATTAGAGCTCAGTTTGTTTACTAATACTAAGAAATAACACATAAATACACATTGGTAATCTATCAAGGAATTTATCAATACCAATATATTTTTAATCATAACAATATCGTCCATCTTTATACACGTTTAAAACATAAATAACAGTGTATTTATTATAAGCATGTGTCCAGAGACAGTACAACCTTGGTCCTACCCGGTGCAGGTTGAACTCTCTGTGGTGTTAAACTGCAGCCTCAGCTTTTCCTCGAACCCGGAGTAAAAGTGTGGCCTCCTTCTGCTCCGTTTATAAGATGCACAGAATAGTATGCAAATATTTAGATCCACCTTTCTGCTGACGACAGGAAATCCACTGGAACGACTCGGTTTGGTGCAGAATCTGATTTGTCACCGGCGGTATCAGCAAATATGGTTCAGTCATTTAACGTGCACGTATTATTAATTAGTGGTTAAGACTCAGCAGTTAATACAGTTTTAATCAAGTTCAGGGTTCAGTTATTTATAATTGTAGCTTGCTAGTTTGGCAAAAAAATGAGAGAAGATTCAGCCCACACACACGGAGGATTCAGTGTGCCAAAATCCACTAATTAAATACACAAATAATGAATTAATTGTATATTCACCTTATTTGGCCCCACCCACTTTTGCCTCTTTTTATCACAGATCACACTCCTGTAGTAAACACACTTCCGGTTTGACGAGAACTAGGCATGGGACGATGTTGAAATTTTATGTCACGATTATCATGGCCAAAATAATTGCGATTAACGATAATATCACCATAGTTATTAAAATAGTTTGAAAATGTGACGTATAAAGACAATTTTTTCTCATTCTAAATAACTTCTGACATATTTGAACTTTTATAAGTGAAAACAAAAACGATCCAGAGGAGAACTTAATGGCTAAGTTGCTTTTTTTCTGCACAATCTGGTGACAAAATGGTGATTATCTTTTGTTGGCAATTGTACAAAATGTAGCTCAAACGATTATTGTCTTCCCTTTTTATCACGATAAACGATATTATTGTTTATTGTCCCATCCCTAACGAGAACCTCGTTCACACAAATGACAAACGAGGGTCATTATATAAAGTAGATCGATTTGTGTAATATGTTTAATGAACACGAGCAAAAACAAGTCACAACGCACTGATTTCCTGGTGCCTGAAAACGTCTTTTTAGTCCATGTAGAATTTATTTTTTGTTGAGCTCGTCTGCTCGGTGTAAATAATACAACAGAAACAAGACGGCGGCGCGTACGGCAACTTCAGGAATAAGGTCAATACCATTAAAAAATATATATTAGAAATAAATCGCCAATTAATTCATTAAATGTTCATTCATTCATTCATTTTCTACCGCTTGTTCCCGGGGTTGCAGGTGACTGGAGCCTGTCCCAGTGACTTTGGGCCTTAGGCGGGGTGCACCCTTGTGATCGTGTTTAGATGGTAGAAACGCTCAGAACGAGTTTAACATGATTTATGGATTAAAAATGGAGCAGAAGATTCTCAAAACCACATCACACATTAAAACTTTTTTTTTTTTAAATGTCACACATAGAAGAAATTCAGACGGGAGTGTTTTTGACGGTCGGAGGGAGAGTGTTTTCTAACCGGGATTCATCAAACTGGTGTGAATGAAGCTAAATGTAACTCCAGGTTTGTTTTTGGTGACACATGATGCTAGAACAGGGTTAAAACCTCCAAAAAGTCTATTCATGTTTGACCTTTTTCACGTTAGTCACGTTTTTATAGCTTTAAGTCACTTTTTTTTTACTTTGTCCCGTTTTGTAACTTTTATACATTTATTGCTTGTAGTTGCGCTTTTCTTGCTTTTAATTAAGTTTTTGTCACTTCGTTGAGTTCTTGTAACGTTAGTTGCACTTTTGTGGCTTTTAGTCACAGATTTTTCACTTTTAATTGTACTTTTGATGCCTTTTTGTTGATTGTTTTAGAACATGTTTTAACAAATCACTGTTTGCCTTTTTTTACAGAATAAAACAGGATACTTTGTTGTTTAGAGGAAATTATTGCACATCGAAGTAACTTTTTAAGTAACTTTTCAATTGTCGCGTTTTTGTAACTTTTAGTTGCAGATTTATTGCTTGTAGTTGTCCTTTTGTTGCTTTTAGTCAAGTTTTTGTCACTTTGTCAGGTTTTTGTAACGTTTACTTGCACTTTTGTGGCTTTTAGTTGCACATTTTTCACTTTTAATTGTGTTTTTGTCGCTTTAGACGCGTTTCTGTTGCTTTTTTCAGAGCATGTTTTACCAAATCAGGGTTTGCACTTTCTTTGCAGAATAAACCATGATACTTTGTTTTTTAGAGGAAATTATAGCATGTCAAAATTGTGTTTTTTGCTATTTCCTAATTGCATCCATTCAAAAATGTTTGTTTTTGACGGTCGGAGGGAGGGGATTTTCTAACCAGGATTCATTAAACTTGCGTGAATGAAGCTAAATGCAACTCCAGTTTTTTTTTTTTTTAATGGAACAATGTTAGATCATGGTTAAAAGCTAAAATTTTGCGTAATATTTCTCCTTTAACATCCTCTCTTGCTCTCTAAACCCACAAAGTAAATGGTCAGACGGAGCCTTTAGCCTGTGATGCTAACACCGCTCTCGTTCTGCTCATGAATACCGAGCCTTCCTTTTAGAGCTAAGACAAAGTGTGCAGTCTGCAGAACGGCAAAAAGCCCATCCATCGCCGCTCTGACTGATATATGCAGATCGGACGCCGCACTCCCGGCTCTGGCCCTGTGTTTTCCGAACGCTCTAATCAGGAAAATGAGCCGCAGACTCCGCTGTTAATCAATGGCAGAGGCGAGAGTGTGTGTAAACAAAAGCACTGAATTATTGGTGTTGATTGCACAGAGCAGACGTGTGTGTTCACTCTTAATAAGGGAAAGGGCGCATTCTTTACACAGCTGCGGAGAGAAAGAGTTTTTCAATACGTGGAATTGTAAACAGAGTCAAAACGATGGCAAATTGGCTGAAAAAATGTTATGCAGTAGAAAAAAAAGGATATTTGTCGTCTGTCTTGTAAAAACTAAAGATATTTGTTCATATCGGGGGTTTAGTTGATTAATTTGTTCATATCAGGGGTTTAGTTGATTAATACTTTATAAGTTAAGTTAAATGGGGTTGACCATTATAGAGCTATTGTATTTTATTCTTATTTTATTTATATCTTATTTTGTTTATAATTCTTTACTGTCTCTACTGGTCGGTTGCACATGTAACAAAAAGAATTTCCCCTTGGAGATAAATAAAAGTAATTCTGATTCTGATATTCCGTTCCTTGTGAAAACTAAATATTGATCTAAAAGTAGAAACTGATCCATTGACTTTCTGTCTCTGGCATTCCAACGTACCAAACAGCAAATGGAAAAAAAAAAAAAAAAAAGTTATTACAGAACTGTGGGCGGGGATAAGGGCTAATACAGGAAAGAAGATTTACTCAAACATACGAGAATCACATCAGAATAATGTCGAATTGTACTGTCATCGTCACTGAAATTCACAAACTAGGAATTTGCTTTATCGATATATGACGCAACATGAAACAATGAATAATAAAAAATAATAATATAAAATCTAATCGAGTATGGAGCATGGAGTTGGCTGAATATGTACAGTATTCACACAATGCACTGTATGTTCAGAGCGTCAGACATCTCAATTATGAGGGTTTGAAAAATAAAAGTTTAAAGTCTATACGACTCTCTATACGGTTCTCATTATATTCAAATTATGGCTAGTTTGGTGGGAGGCACTTGTGGAAAATATTTATCATAGTTTTACATTTTTGAAGCAGCAGTAAGAAATGTTAATGAGAAATAAAAGTTTAAAATGACAGGAAGTAGTGCTCGGTTCTAAAATGGAATCTCTCTGTGACGTCATCAAAAAGTGACGTACAATTCAAAATAAAGAGACGGTTAACACTCAACTGAAACATCCTTCTGACTGTTTAAATGCTCATTCCACAAAATAAAGGTGTTGTCAGCTTTTATTATTTGTCAAATCATAACTATTGTGTAATTAACATGGATTTTGGCCCTTCTTTTCAAAATGGTTGCTAGGTAACAGTTGTGGAATTACCTCTAACAATGTCATATTTGCTTCCCATGTCCAACCAGGAAGTGACTACAAAAGTTATGCAAAATGTTTAGTAAAATCTTAAATACAATCATATTCACTATGTTTTAGTCAAACGTGTAGTCTAACCTGTCATATAGACTCTAAAGTTGTGTGATGTCATCAAAAAGCGACGTACCATTGAAAATACAGACAATTTAAACACAACTGACACAATTTTTTGACAGTTTAAACGCTCATTCAACAAAATAAAGGTGCCATCAGGTATAATTATCAGTCAGATCATAACTATTGTGTAATTTATCTGAATTTTGGCCCTTGTTTACAGTCTGGTTGCTAGGTAACAGCTGTGGAATTACCTCTTTCTGTGTCATATTTGCTGCTCATGTCCAACCAGGAAGTAACATTATAAACATTGTGAAAACTGTGGACAAACGGACAAAATGTTTAGTAAAATCTAAAACAGACACATGTTTAGACATTTTAGTGAAATATGTCGTCTAACCTGTCATCTACACTTTAATGTCGCTTTTTTTTTGCTTTTTTACCTCTTTAAAATGTATGCATTATTTGTTCTGTCATTGTAACCCCGAGTAGTGCTCAGTTTACATGTCGTTACATCAAAGTTTGACTATTTCACGGCGTTTATTTTCAGAAAGCGAAACAATCGTGATCGTTTTAGCTCATTATCCTCAAAGTTTCACATCTTAAGTCATACATTACTCAGCTCTGCTCTGTTTTAACGACGCCCACAGCTTAGTTTCCTGCTATAAGTGACATTTTGAGCACTTTTTACCATTCAAAACATACATTATTAAGTTTTAAGTTGGTACTTTCTTCAAAAACTAACCAACTAACACTTCATTTTGATCTACAGATTGTGGAAATGGTGTGTTGATGACATAAATTGAGCAAACCGCTTCATTTAGGATCTGAGCGCCGCTGTTCATGAAATATATACATTTAGTGCAAAGTTGTGCTTCTCCGGGGCGTTTTAATTTTATTTTTCAGAAAAGTCATGAACCGCCTTAATATGTATTTTATTCAAATCACCGACTCGCCTTTCTCGTCTTCATTAACTCCGGAATCATCATTACGGAGCCCAAAACCATGGCTTCTTTCCCCTGGATTCTGCAAACTTTGACTCTTAGTGCGTCTTGGTTATTAGATAAAAAATTGCCACAGCGCAGTGTTTTTACTTTGTTTTATTTTATGCTCGCTCCATCTCCATCATCCATGAGGCATCATTAAATACCGTCCCTGGAAACTCGAGGTAATGAACTGAATAAACCTCAGATAGTGGCCTCAAAAAGTCCATTTATAAAGTCTCTTCTTCAAATTTTCACTCCCAGTAACATCGCTAACCTTCATGATAGTTTAACACGAGTTAATGAGTATTGTTTTAGATTATTAGCTCGACACGCTGCTGTTTAAAGAGTTAGGACTAGTTTCTTTACAAAGCACCAGTTTGATCAATCAATGAAGAAACAGTCAATCCATTTTTCTAAGTTTCGATTGCGATTATATTATTTTTTAATAATGGGATTCTGTTCAAAGTTTACATTTTAAACACGACAAAAAATTGAAATATGAGCTAAAGACTAATTAATAATCACGTTTTTCACAACATTTTTGACGCATTTTTGTCGTTTTGTGTCATGTTTTTTGTCACTTTATCGCGGTTTTGTAAAGTTTAGTAGTGTTTTTGTTACGTTTAGTCAGTCTTTTTTCACTTTTAGTCAGGTTTTGTCGCTTTAAATCAAATTTTTTTTACTTTGTCGTGTTTTGGTAACTTTTAGTCGCACTTTTGTCACTTGTAGTTGCACTTTTGTTGTTTTTAGTCAAGTTTTTGTCGCTTTAAGTCACAGTTTTGTCACTTCATCGCATTTTGGCAATGTTTAGTTTGAATTTATTTGCTTTTAGTCGCGTTTTTTCACTTTTGATCACATTTTTACCGCTTTATGTCACTTTTTTTAACTTAACACTTTTGTCGCTTGTTGTGACACTTGTGTTGCTTTTGGTCGAGTTTTTTTCACTTTAAATCACATTTTTGTAACGTTTAGACAAGCGACATAAGCGACGTAAGTGTTTTTGTAACACTTATGTTGCTTTTTGTCATGCTTTTTTCACTTTTAGTCATATTTTTGTCGTTTTAGACCTATTTTTGTTGCTTTTTTCAGAACATTCATTCATTCATTCATTTTCTACCGCTTATTCCCGTTAGGGGTCGCGGGTGACCTGAACATGTTTTAACAAATCTAAACTACCGGGATAGCAGTTTTTATGCAAATTATAACAAGCTATTTTGTTGTAGCCTTTCCAATTTGCTAATGCGTCCATTCAAACTGTAACTTCATTTGGATTTTGATTAATTGTGCAGCTCTCGTCTTCCCAAATGTTTACGGTCCGGAAGCGAGAACTTTAAACAGTCTCAAACACTATATATGCAGCACTTTTCCAAAATCGTTCAGTTCTTGTGCTTATTTTGACAATTGCACACATAAACCAAACGTCAGGTCACTAGTTTCTCTCACATTCTTCACTGAGACCTTCACCATTACAGCTTGACTCTTTTAATCCAAACTTCATGAGGTGGATCAGTGACATAGCTCCTTATCAGAGCCTTTAGCCTGAGCGAGGAGCCGAGGAGAATAAGCCTCTTACTGCACTCCGGGATCAGATCGGACGATACAGTGCGGTTCAGGCTCTGGTTTGGTCCGGTCCGGTCTGAGGACTTGGGTGAGAACCAGGATCTTATCTTCAGTTCCTCCTCTTTCTCCCCTTTTCTCCTCTTTGTTGGTTGTTGCTGTCGCGTCTGTGCATAAAACGGCTAAAGATCAGTTTGGCAGAGAGAACGGAGCTTAAATATTCAAGAATATTATGTTAAAGGAGTTGCATTATCACATCACATCATTGATTGATCATTTATAATCAGGAAGTTTTCATTTTTAAAACAAAGAAATACAGAAAAAAGTAAAGGGGCAATCATTTCTTTATGTAACAAATAGGGTACCCACCTCATAATGTGGTCTTTTTATTAGCTATTTTTTTTTTCAATTTTAAACAAACAGAGCACAGAAAGTGATCAGAAAGAGACAACACATAGAAATGAAAATAAATACTGAGCATATAGTGAATTAAATGATGAAGGTTTTGAGATTTGTTTGTCTGAGTTTGTTTTTACTCGTTGCATACAGTGAAATAAACATACGGCACACTCAAACCAACATGAAAGTCTCATTTAGTCCAACGTCTGTCAAATCAGTCAATTTTCAAATCAAATCCAAATGTTATTTAGTCATTTTTTCTAATAGCAAGTTCAGTCCAGTCTTTGATTGATGGTGCTGTTTGTGTCAGTCATTTCTTTGTCATGGCTTTATTTTGCTGCCGCCAAAAGTACAATCCACAGATAATAATAATAATAGAGCCACTGATTTATGTAGATTTTTCTCTTGTTTTTCCAGTTTTAAAGTATTGTCTTTTTAGTGTTTGTTAGTCCAATTGGTAAGAGTAGTGAGTATTTTGACTGATTAATCGACTAAACCAGTGTTTTTCAACCTTTTTTGAGTAACGGCACACTTTTTGGGTTCAAAAAATCCCACGGCACACCAAGTACTACTAAAAAATGTTTTAACAATCTGGTGTATAATGAGCCAAATAATATCTGTGCCATTATCTGGTTCTTTAAATTTGGCAGTAGTGATTGTTTTATGTTCTTTTTTTTAATGCAGAAGTGGCTCAGGACACTCAAAATTGAAAATTAGGCAATACATCCACATTTTTGAATCTTTTAACTCAAACTGGACATTTTATCAAGGCACACCTGGCAAAAAATTTTAAAATCAAGGCACTAAACGACTAAAGAAGTACAGCTCTAATAATATCTTTGACGAGATGACTGAGACGCCGAGGCCGAGCGTTTAACGAAGGATTACATCATAACAATACACTTTTATGGATGTTGTAACCAAATAAAATATAATACAAATCTGCCAGTACTTTAATTACTGGAGCATATCTTCTGCGTTTCCCTTGGACAATCATTTATGCAGCGTGTCCTGTTCAAAGCCGCTCAGCTGTGACTGTTGTGTTTAACTCTTCCTCTTGTGTGCAGGTTTGCAGACTCGATCCGGGGGATGCTGAAGCTGATCCTGGTGCTGATGTTGGCCGGAGCCTCTTTGGCCTCCACGTGGTTCACTCTGACGTGTCTGAGCCAGTACACGCACCTGCCCTCCACCGCAGGTACGCGCCAAAACACGGCTGCTTCAAGTTTGATCTGCACCATATTGGAAATCATTGCGATGTGGCTGTTAACATCTGAGATATCGATGTTATTGCGATATTTGAATACAGTTTTTGATTAAGGCTGAAACGAATGATTATTTTAGTAGTCGACTAGTCAGCGATAATATCTATTGTTGATTGAGACTTAGAATAAACTAACATTTTAACCAAATAAATGTTGAAATATTGTGAATGAAGGCTTCTAGAGAGAGAATATCTATGAATAATGTGTATAATTGAGAAAAATCTGAAATAGAAATAATGGCTTTTTGCCATTTTTCTGCTAATTTAGATTGAAAAAGCAACATTTTATTCAGGATTTTCACTTTTCAGTGTTTTCATTTTAAAGGTCCCATATTCTGCTATTTTGCCCTTCACACAGTCTATTCTAAGGGCTTTGTTGATAAAATTTTGCGTTGTGCAATATCCATAACATAACAGTTTCCAAAAAACACCCATTTCTTGGACTGGCCCCCCTCCTTGTAAAAGCAAACAGCTCACTCTGAGATCTGACCCCCCGAACAGAGAGCAGGCTGCCTCCCCCGCCCAACTCGCGCGCCTCCCCCGCCCAACTCGTGCCGAAGCCTAGTTCGGAGATAGTGCGCATTCTCCGGGTGCTCCGGGTAACAGCGATACACAAACACGGGACTACACCGTTTATCCGTCCTGACGGTGCGTCGTGCTGAGTCCTCCGTCCTGGATCTGACCTGGAGTTTGACGTGCTCCAGGGCCTCGACGACGGACGTGCCGTTTGGTAAATAACAAGCTAACTCTTCGATCTGTCGTATCCATCGTGTAATCACTGTGTAGCATTAGCATTAGCTGTTTTTATTCTGCGGCTGCGCGCTTTCCGGAGGCGTGGCTTAAACACCGCGTCATCCTTGTGAGGAGCCCCCGTCTGCTGCTCAGCCGAGGGGGACGGAAAAGACAGTTCTCTAGTGAAAACATGAGGGAATCAATCAAAAAACCACTTTGGGCACAACATACGAGGCCCAAATAGCACTGGAGGAAATCCTTGAAAATGCTTCAATTTCACTACTTTGTTTTAAGGCGACTCGATTTTGTCAATAATTATAATCACAAATATTTGGGTCATAATTGAAATCACTGTTACTTTGAACCGTTACTTCTATATTGTCAAAATTGTTCTGTAAAGAAAGTATACACCAGATATATTTTATTATATTGTTGTATAAAAGTGCCTTTGCTCCAGTTTTGAGGCAAACGAAGTGCGCTTGTGATTCTGAAGAGAAAACACTTTATTGTATTTTTGATTACAACATTTTTGTGAATGAATACAGTAATCATTGAAATGACAAGTATATTTCTACGATTAATTGCACGGCATTGTTTTTGAGGTTGGGAAAGTGCTTGAAGGTTCAAAAAAGTGCTTGAAAATGATTGAAATTTAAACTTACAAATACGTATCCTCTGCGTTCTGACAGTAAAGAGCGATAACAGCCTTCAACTTGTTTTGAAAGACATATTAATGAGTTACGTTTCTTTAATTTTGTTTTGAAGTACATATTAATGAGTTACATGACACTATAAAACGCCCTAAAACACAGGAAAACTGGAAAACAGAGGGAGCTGGAATAACCTGCGAGTTTACCTTGAAAGTGCTTGAAATGTGCTTGAATTTTATCTTTGAAACGGTGTATGAATGCTGCAATACCTGGACACTAATATCTGCATCAGTTTGTTGTATTATTTATTTGACAAACGAACACATCAAAAACACATCGCCACAGCCATGTCTGTCTGAACAGTAAAACATTTTGCACATTGTTTAACATCATAAGTTTGGGTTGATTATTAAAATATTTTCCGGCTGCAACAATAGACCCTTCTGATTTAATTTGATTGGGAAAGCGAATTAAAAAAGATGATTTTCTCATTTGTGGACAGCGGTTGTTGTTTTTATGTTCATCACATTTGCAAACAACTGATAGCTACCAATATCCACCTTCAGCCTCTAGTTTTTAAAGTTCACTTATTCCTGTAGGATTTGTGGCACTCGATGAAACAAAACTTACATTTAATCGTCAAACTGCTGTGGCCCGCTGTGTATCGGTGCATTATTGTCCAGAATAATGTTAGAGTTCAGTGGTGGAAGAAGTACTCCAGTTTTACGCACTAAATGTGGTAATTTTGATAAAGAATTGAGCTTAATTTTAGTCGACAAAGGTGAATTTGACTTAATGTCTTCATTTTTGTAGAGAATTTTCTGTGTATATTTTCATTTGCTTGTTGTTGAGCTTGAACGCAAAACCTTCAGGCAGAACGTCACCAATAACGAGCTAAAAATAACCCTCAAACAAATGAAAAGTACTTTATAATCTTCAGTCCAGTTAAAAATGTAGCAGAGTAAAAAGTACAGATACTTGGTCTCAAATGTAGTGAAGTAAAAATAAAAAGTATCCACTGTAAAAACGACTTAAGTAAAGTACAGATAACTAAAACGTTTACTGAAGTACAGTACTTTTTGCTTTTGTACTTTGTTGCTTTCCACCACTGTTAGAGTTAAAAAATGTTTATTATGAGGTTGTTACCGTGTATACTAATATTAGTGCTATTATCTAACGATCTACACAAAAGAGTGCAACATGTGGTAATATTTTGTAAGTCTGCTCTTGTGTAGATTGTGTGCTTGCCAGAAAAGCCCTAGTTTTTCCTTCTTTGTGATGTTTGGAGGCTAACGCTACACAATTACATCACTAATGATGCCTACACTTGTCATACTTTGATAAATGTAATCGTTATCTAGCATCTAGCAATTTTTTGAACTACAAACACTTAGGAAAACATGACATATTTTAGAAATGACTTTAGTTTATTGAAATATTAAATAAATGGTGTACAATATCAATAGCATATTTAACTGTGTGGTCTTTACATTTACAAGTTACAAGTAAAAGTGAATGTATAAAAAAGGAGGACTACGACGCTAGAAAGAAACTCTCTCCATGTTTAATAACTCAAAGTCACTAAAAAGACTACAACTGTACAGAGGCTCATGCAAAAACAACAATTTTTACAGAAAAGTACAATTAAAGAGCTAAAATACATACATATTATACCAAAAACATTGCATTATTAGATGAAAATGACAAAAATTAACAAACATTGACAGATTTCCATAAACAATACACTTTATTTGTGAATATTCTCTATCTACAAGCATTTAGTCGCTATATTTCAACCTTTATTGTGTTAATAATGCATTCAAAAGCCTCAATTTAGAGGAGAAATAATTGTTTGACTGAAATAACCGTTTGTTTCAGCTCTAATTTCTCAAACGCACCACTTTGTATCGCATTTCCGGCCTGCTCTGGATCCAGCCGCCTCTAAATATTGACTCGTTTACAATCGCTCTTCCCCAGCCGAGCGCACGAGCCGCTTGTTCCCAGTTTATGATTTCGCCCCTCATCATCCATCATCGTCGCGCTCGTCCAGGCTGCTCCTCTGTGCCGCGGCCCAGAATCAGGCCCTGGCTCCGGGTTCGTCCTCCTGCTCCACCTGGCTCCGTCCGCTCCGTCCAAACCCCGTGGCGTCGCTGCCAGGACACTCCGACGATCAGCCGCGCACGACCGAAAGGCTCCGTGAACATGCGACCCGCCATTCAGAGCCTAATTAGGTTGGATTAACTGGAGTGGCTGAGTAAACACGGAGGGAGAGGACTGTAATTAACGGATATTTACTTAGAGCTGGGCGATACGGTGATGAAAATCAAATCAAAAGTGAGCTCGTCCCTGTGACAATCTGCTATTTTTGTGAAATCGTCGTATCGTGATTGACTGTTTGTCTCTTTAATGCAGCTGTCTGTTCAAACACACTGTTTCTCCTGTTGTTTAGCCTCTGAAGCCTCTGAGCAGATGACTTTATTTACCTCTTAAAGACCAGAGCTGCACAATTAAACCAAATCAAAACAAAATCACAATTTTAATGGATGTAATTTTTGAAGTGCAATAATTTCTTTCACAAACAACAAAATTTCTTGCTTTGATTTGAATAAAAACTGCTAACACTGTAGTTTGGATTTGTACAAACATGTTCTGAAACAAGCGACAAAAGTGTGTCCAAAAGGGATAAAAATGCGTTCAAAAGTGACAATGTTCCTGCAAACAACAAATGCGACCAAAACACTAACTAAAAGCGACAAAAACATGACTAAAGGCATAAAAAATGTAACTATAAGCAACAAAAACACAACTATAAGCGACAAAAACACAACTATAAGCGACAAAAACGTGAATAAACGTGACAAAAAGCGACTTAAAGTGACCAAAAGTGACAAAAACGTGACAAAAACGACATGCCATTGTATTTAGAGACAATTTACAACTGACAACTGACACATTTTTCTGACAGTTTAAACCGTCATTTAACAAAATAGCGACGTTATCAGGTATTATTATTTGTCAAATGAAAACTATTGTAATTTCTATGGATTTTGGCCCTTGTTTACAGTCTGGTTGCTAGGGGTTCAGAGGTTGTCATCCGTTGGGGATTTGATTTGTAGGCTCCTCGATGGACCACACCTGGACGAATGAGGGTTTACATCGACGAAGTCTGGTTGCTAGGTAACAGTTGTATAATTACCTCTAACTATGTCATATTTGCTGCTCATGTTCAACCAGGAAGTAACATAATAAACTTTACAAAAACTGTCAAACTGGGGACAAAGAGGCAAAACGTTTCGTAAAATCTTAACTATAATCATGTTCACTACGTTCAGGTGAAATGTGCCGTCTGACCGAGTGTTCAGGGGCGACACACTTCATCCACCAGACCTGTCCCGTGTAAATTAGTCCGGGATAGACTTGGCCGCAGCTTGACTCGGTGCGAGCGGGTCCTGATCGCACAGATACAGTCCACGGAGGAGGCAGGCGGGATTCAGTCCCGATGATGAGACTCGTTTGGGCCGATCCGCCGCGATAACAGAGACGGAGTGTGTCCTGCTCCAGAGGCGACGGCTTCATCTGAGCGCGTGCAGCTCCGGTCCCACTCACACACACGGTTACTGTAGGCGGCGGCCAAACGGGACCAGCTGCGCTCACGACCAGCCAGGGATTTAAACTGTGCCCCCGCCTCGCCAATTATACAGATGAGGGAAGTGTCGTCACTGCTTGAAGTGCCTATGGTCTACTCACTCAACTAAAATGCAGTTAAGATCATTTATCTCAAATTTAGCTAAAATTCTTAACACATTTTATTCCGGTTTAGCAATTTTTTGTGTTTTTAAGTTCACTTCCTGGTTGTAAATGATGACATCACACAACAACATTAAGAAGCAACCACACACTGGGCCAAAACTCATCTAATGTCACAGATTTTTTTACTTGACAAATAAAAATATATGTGAACGTCTTTATTTTGTTGAAGTATTGTTTAAAGCAGGTAGTGGGGGTCGGGGCCCTTTTTTAAATTAAAAACTGTATTTTTTTGTGAAATAAGGTCCAATAAGACAATAAACTATTAAAATAACCAATATTAAACCTGATTTAACATTGGACACTTAAAATTATTACTATATTCATTTTTATTTAGCGTTGGGGATCCCGAGTCAGTTGCATGGCTTTTATGGGGGCCCCGGCCAGAAAAGTTTGGGAACCCCTGGTTTAAAGGGTCAAAAAAGTAGTTTATTTTTTGTAAATTATGCTATAAACAGCGAAAAATGAATCTCTAAATGAGTTAAAACGTTCAGATTTCAGGATATTAATCTCAGTTTCAGACATTTTACTGGTTAAGATTAGTTTTGACTATTTATTTGATGGAACTAGATACATTTATTTTATATTTATTTATTTATTTTATTTATTTACTTGTTCTTCAATACATACTGTTACCTCTTCAAGCCAAATTATCTGTCAGTGGGTTAAGATAATTCTACTTACCCTATTTATTTTAAGATGAAGTATCTCATGATTCGTCAGAAATACCTTGAAACTAGAAATATTCTACATCACAAAACAATTAAATCTCATCGAGTCAAGACTTCTCAAATGCATTAAAAAATGATACATTCAAGTCATTTTAAGTTCGACTAGATGTACATTTTTTGCTGTATAACCTTTGTCTTCCCAGAATGATGTCGTCAACAGATTTTTTTCCATTTTCCTCCACAAACAGTTTCCTGATTTGTTTAAAACTATAATTTATATTTACAACAGGTATTCATACACCAAATAAAGCTGTCATTGAGTTGTCAAAAGTATTGCAAATCAGATACTAATTGATACAAAAACTAGTATCAAGACTAGATACTCATTTGAAGTATCGATACTAAAAAACGTACAGAAACAGGACAAATGTTACCTTTCCTGAACAGTTTTAGAATGAGCTTCATCAGAACTAGTTAAAGACCACAATGTTTATAAAGAAAGGATTATTATTTTGTGTTGATGATGTCTGTTGTCTAAACCTTTACCTAAAAAGAACATTTTAAATTATCTTTGTCACGTCGAAATTGGTATTGAAAATCGCGTATTTTTCTTCAAGTTTGAAATGTTAGTATCGTGACACGCTTTTTCTGTTGCTCTTTAGATCAAAACTATGCAGCGTTTGATGCTCTAAACAAAACATCGACATTTTTCTTTGACAATGAAAGTTAAACCCTTGAACTTGAACAAATTATATATTCCAGATAAATGCGTTCTGCTATTACTTTTGTTATTTATAAATGAAAAGTTTAATTTGTGAACTGTACTTCAGCTTGGAATAGATTTGTGGGCCTTGCTATGGATTTCTGTGTTCATGAAGTAAGAAAAAACAAAATAGAACATTCTGATCCATGAATATGAGGAAGTAAAATCATGATTATTTGTCATATTGCCCACATCTTGTTCTGTACTTCATCTTATTGATTGTTGCACCACAAAAACACACAAACAATCCACGCTCTGAAAAGCTTACATCCATAAACAGTGCTGCTATCATTCCTTATTTAATTATAGTTATATGTTCATCTAAAATTATGTTTGCTTCTGAAATCTACAGAAAAATAAAACATCCCCTCGGTGCGAAGAGGCTTTTCACACCGGGAAGTCGTCCGCGAGCACTCCAGGGCCGGAACACTGTTTTTGTTGTTTCAAAACTGGCAATTTTCCCTCCGTCCAAACCATTTCTCTTTTGTTTCCTTTAAATTGCAGCCTGAGGACCAAAGTTTATAAAATGAAATGTTATTTGAGGTTGAGAGTTTGCCATAAATCTTTTTTGGAGCGAATGTGGCTGTGGGAGAGAATCATAAATCAAAATGAATGTGCGTTAGTTTGATCATTTAACACTTTGTAAGAAATAGAGGCTCAAAATGGACATTGTGTGGTGTTTTATTAACTCTTTCAATTAACCAAGTGTCACTGAAGTTCCTGCCTGCTCTCATTTCCATTTCTAGATGTGGCAAACTCAAGTTACTTTAGAACAAACCTTAAATTAAAAAGACATATTCTGCATTATTTGTGTTGTTATGGCGTTTAAACTTGCTCTGGTGCCTTTGCTTTTGCATCTCATGTTTTAGAAATTGAAATAATGCATATATTGAAAACCACACGTTGTTTTGTACAAGTAAGACATTCCCTCTTCAGGATTGGTGTTAGCGCGTCATCTATTGGCAGCAGAGGGAATTTCCATTTCCATGTCAGCACAGAGTTGTAATGAACATGATTTGAGATGATTTAAGACAGCACAGGAGACATCATATATATATATATATATATATATATATATATATATTTTGCTTAGTTTACACTTAGTTTCATTGTCCTGGTTTAGTCCTGGATTAGTCGTTTTCCAAACTCTCCCCTGGTTTAAACTTGTCTGGCCTCCATTCTAATCTCCATGTATTATTCAATACTGTCAATTAGTCGTCACACAATTTGACTTCAGAGGGGCGGGACAAGCACGCGTCAATCAACAGCAGACATGACCACAGCATCACGACGAGCAGCACAGAGCTGTGGCTGTCAGATCAAAATGGAGTGTAGCTATAAAGTGTCTTTTGGTGGTTTTAACGGCTTTTAAAACGGAGGAGAGAGAAGCCCTGTATATTTTCTCTGTCTTGGACGTCATCTTGCTTGTTATCGCTTGTAATCACGGCACACGGGCTCTGATTGGTTCGATTGCCACAGAATAGAGGAAGCAGGGGTTTACTGATCATGGCCATACCATATGTGAAGTGAGTTTCCAACTGTTGACATTTTTTGGAGTTTGAAAATTTTAAATAGTCATCTTGCGGTGTCAAAAAAATCCATCAAACAAAAAAAATATAAAGTTCATTTTTAAAAGCCAATTAAAGCCTCTAGAATGAAGAATATGTCCACTTTGAATACCTCTCTCCATTTGGTTGATTAGTAAAACTTTAAGCTTTAAAATAAAACGTAAACGTACCCTTTCTTTCCCGTTTCTTTGCAGCGATCCTGTACACGTCCTGTATTTTGATTGGGATCTTCATAAACAGCAGCGTGCCCATCTTCTTCGAGCTCTTCATCGAGACGGTTTACCCGGTCCCTGAAGGCATCACCTGTGGAGTCGTCACGTTTCTGGGGAACCTGGTCACCGGCCTGCTGCTGTTTTTCCTCACTTTCTACTGCACAGGTAAACGCACCACGAGCCGCCAATATGACCGACATCATTGACAACAGCATCATTTTATCACATCACGTTTAATCTCATTTTGGAATTATTTTGGACAAACCAAACCCAAAGTAGGATTAAACCTAGGTCTGAATCCACTAAAAAAGTACAATATAAATTAAATGTTAACTAAAACTAAACCGGGATTGGTGTTGGACTAAACCAGGCCCTAGCCCAGACTGAAAAATGGACCAAGCTTTGGACCAAGCTCAGGACCAAACAAGGTATGCTAAACTTGATCCAAATAAACCAGGACAACAACAGAACCAACCCACAGACAAAAACAGAACTGAGGACTAAATCAAGGCTAAATTAGAACAAAACCAATCTGATTTATCCAGGACTGAAGCAAGACTAAATTAGGACTAAACCAAGACCAAACACTGACTAAACCAGGGCCAAACCAGGGCTAGGATTAAACTGTGACAAAACTAGGACTATATCAATGTGATTTCACAAGGCCAAACCAAGACTAAACAAGGCTAAACAGGACTAAACCAGAACTGAGCAATAGGATGACTTTAAATCTCACTTAGTTAGGACTAAACATCGACTTAACCAAGACTGAACCAAGACTTAAGCGAGACTTAACCAAGACTGAACCAGGGAAAAACTATAGTATTTTGTCAATCTGATTTAAACAGGACTAAACAAAGACCAATCCAAGACTAAACTAGGGCTAAACTAGGGCTAAACTGGGACTGACTATGTGCGTCTTATTTAATCAGGACAAAACCAAGACCAAACATGGACTAAAACAGGACCAAAATAAAACTAACCAGGACAAAACCAAGACAGAACCAAGACAGAACCGAGACAGAACCGAGACAGAACCGAGACAGAACCGAGACAGAACCGAGACAGAACCGAGACAGAACCGAGACTGAACCGAGACTGAACCGAGACTGAACCGAGACTGAATCAAGACTGAACCAAGACTGAACCAAGACTGAACCAGAGAAAAACTATAGTACTTTGTCAATCTGACTTAAACGGGACTAAACTAAGACCAAACCAAGACTATACTAGGGCTAAACTAGGACTAAACCCAGACTGACTATGTTAGTCTCATTTAACCAGGACAAAACCAAGACCAAAACGTGGACTAAAACAGGACCAAAACAAAACTAACCCGGACAAAACCAAGACTAAACCAAGACTGAACCAAGACTGAACCAAGACTGAACCAAGACTGAACCAAGACTGAACCAAGACCGAACCAAGACTGAACCAAGACTGAACCAAGACTGAACCGAGACAGAACCGAGACTGAACTGAGACTGAACTGAGACCGAACCAAGACCGAACCAAGACTAAACTATAGGACTATGTCAATCCTACTTATCCAGGACTAACCAAGACCAAACCTAGACTAAATCAGGACCAAAACAAGACTAACCACAACAAAATAAAGACCAAACCAAGACTGAACTATAGTTAATCTGACTTGACAAGGACTAAACCAGGATTTGGTCTCCACTAAACCAGGATTTATGAGTTTAAACCAAGAAAAACTGTGACTATGTGACTGAATCCTGACTGAATCATCAAAACTCAGGACCAAACCAGAGCGGTCTAAAGTCCAAAGTCCTGGTCCCTGCATCAAAGTTTGAGAAGCTTTTTCCTTTTGTTTAAAAACGTATTTGTGGGTCGGAAAGGCTCGATGAGAGGCGGACAGCGGACTCACTCAGAGCTGAAAGGACCCACTTCCTCCTGTAATTTAGCCTCAATTTGTGTTTGATTTGTCCACTCAGACTGATGTAATAATCCCGGCTCGCTGCAGAGCACAGCAGCAGCGTTTTATAAAGCACAGACCGAAATGGAAGTCCAGAGATACAGGCCTGTGACGGCTCTGAATGCTGTTTGTGTTGTGCCTTATGATCATAGATTTGTTTTAGTTTTAGAAGGCTATTTTAAATTCATTCTGTTTGTGCAAAGACAAAATTAGAGACAGATTTTTTTTTGGTTGGGGGTTTAAATTTTGCAGCTACAATGTTAGATAAACACATGGATGGATGGATGGATGGATAGGTAGGTTGGTTGGTTGGTTGGTTGGTTGGTTGGTTGGTTGGTTGATTGACTGATTGATTGATTGATTGACTGATTGACTGATTGATTGACTGCTTGACTGATTTATTGCTCACTGTTCATAATTAGCCATTTCATAAACAAGACACAAAATATGTAATAAAAATTGTTGTATTATTTTGGCTTTGCATGGTAGGATCAAAGACAGTCAATCTAGCAAATTTTGAGATAATTTGGTTCACTTTCTAATAACTACACTTAATATGAATTATTTAGGCTTAGTAACTATTTAATAAAGGGGTTAGGGTTAGAAGTTTAGGTTAATTATGAAGTTAGTCAGCCTAAATCATTCTATTAAACTATTTGTTCACTATGAAAGTCTTTTTTTATGGTTTATCAAGGCCCAAATATGTGTAGGTATTATACAGTTATACCAATAATTATGTATAACACACAAAACAGTTTACAAAAAGTACTTTCTTGAAATTGCTTTGGAATCCTTTTCCTTTTCCCACTGCGTCTCTAACACGGTCATGTTGTACTTTCTCAAGTCAAAGTAAGACGATCAAAATAACAAAGTTCAAACCAGGTCCAAACAATCTACGTTAATTATAGCACATTTTACAAACAAAAGCCGCTTCCAAAGTACTGCACACTTAACCCAGTAATTAAACTATGAAATAGATTAAAAATAGAATGGACAGAACAGAAACAAAACAAAGAAAATGAAACAATAAAATGGGCATAATTAGCCAAAATAAACTTGTTAAACTAGTAAACCAAATCTAAACCAAGACTACACTAAACTTGCACTAAACAAACTTTAGACAAATGAGCTCTTAACTAGGATTAAGCGAGGACTAGAAAGGAAACAACTGAATATTTAACAATTCATGTATGTTGCAAGACTGTTTGAACAATAGAGATTATACAGACAACATCGCAGCGTTCTGAATTTTATCAGTCGGTGGAAAAAACACACTAGAGTCAATGACATTTTCTCCGGTAAAAGCTCAAAACACAACAAAAATGTGAAAAATTAGGTAAAGTCTGATAATAAACATACAAGTCTACAACCCTGATAAATATCTAGTTTGTACCGATCTAAAAATACAGTTGAAGTGTCCTTTATCTCCAACTAATGTTAACAAACTCTGAAGTCGACACTGAAGAAACTACTTTCAGTTGACATGTGACCGTATAAAGTTGATTTGAGTCAAACAAAAGCTCCACGGACAGAAATTTGTCCAAAAACGATAAAGAAACACATTTGCTGCCTATAATTCTGTCACTCAAGTCGGAAAGGAGCATTTTTCAATTAAAAGAATGTCTCCGCGTAATCTATGCTCGCTGATTTAAATCGTACAAATGATCCACAGCTTTTTGCCTGAAAACCTGACAAGATAAAAGTGTGAATTTTGTGAAAACGTGCAAGAATCTCGAGTAGCGACGAAGCAGATCTCAATGACTCACGTTGAATTCTGTGTCTTTCCTCAATTTAGAACAAACAAAATCAGAAGCAAAGCGGGCAGTAAGACCCGAATGTACACGTGGGCCGTAAATATCAAGACGCCACTTTTAGTTTTATCACAAGCTGTTTCTGTTACGACACCACGGCGGATAATCTGAAGGGCGTTTGAGGCAGCGCTCCTCCGCGGACGTCTGTAACCTTGTTTTATTTTGAAGCTTATTACAAATTTAAATGAAAGTGTGACCTCGGGAAGTCAAAAAGGCCAAACCGCAGCAGTCAGCGCTAAAAGCTGAGATTGAGGTGGACGGAGGGCGATTTAGGCTAACGTTTTGCATTTAACCTTTGAGTTTCTGTAAATAATTTGGTGAAGTTTGAAGGAAAACTGCTGTAAGATTTGGAGATTATAACAAATCTCCGTTTCGTCGCTCAAAATGCATAAAATATCTTTCATTGCAACTGAACAAAACGGCTTGAGAAACCGTAAGAATAAATAAAGCCTGTGGTCAAGGTCAGATTTATTTGTATAGAACATTTACAACAACAACCAGCGCTGCCCAAAGTGTTTTAGTTCCCAGAGGAAGGATGTAAAAAATGTAAAAACAATGCAAAAGACAAGAACATGCAAACTATTATATAAATAAACAAGTATGCTCCTGGCTATTGGGTCTTAATAACAAGTTTTAAAATGTTAAAGTGCCCACGACAGGTTGAACAACTCAAGTAACTCAAGATAAATATATTCAAAGTTTTGCTAAAACGGTCACGATTTAGCGATTTTTAGTTTTGTAATATCACTTCCTGGTTGTAAATGATGACATCACACTAGGAAATGACTTTGTACATAGATTTTTTTTATCTAACAAAATCAAAATATACGTTTATTTTGTTGAATTAATGTTTTAATATTTTGAGTAAATTGTGCATAACCTTTGGATGGAATGAGTCTCCCCAGTGGGACGTCATCAGTTTTTACTTTCTGTGATTTTCAACACATTTTTCAACATTTGTCCTCAAACTATTACTCCATTGTTGTAAAACTAGATACTTTAAAATGTAAATTAGGTATTAATACACCAACGATTATTTTAGTAGTCAACTAGTCAGCATTTATTTTTCCGATAGGTCGACTTGTCAAACGATTATTTCAATTTTATATTTAAACTTTTTGAATACATTATCAGCCAAATTGAAATATGATGACTGAAGGCTTCTAAATATAGCACATTTATGAAGTTGTATTATTAATTAAAATCAGCAATAATCTCTTCTTTTTTGACATTTTCATGTAATAATGTCGCTGTATTTGTTATAAAACGTCTTTTGACATGTGTTTTAGAATCTGTATAGTTTAGTTAACGGTTAGTCGATTATCAATTTTTAAAGTTGATTATTTTTTACAGTCGATCAGTCACGATTAGTCAGTTAATCATAAAAGAGGTCCTGAAACTGAGGGACTTGTAATGGGTACTTTTACATTCAAAAAGTTCATATAGCTTCTTAATTTTTTTTCACACAATATCACTATGGAGAAGTGAGAAACTTGTTAATATACGTCATAATTTATAATATTTATATATAGGAAAGGAAAAATGCATAATATTTTTCCTTAAAAGTGTTCTTTCTCCCACTGTTAGTAAATCGTGTGAAAAAAGCTTTATGCTGACAAGATTAAATGATTTGAACATTTGTGTTTCTCCTTCAGACATGGTTTAGGTTTTCAAAATCTGTGTCTTAACTTTGAAAACATTTAAGGTTTTGTCCTCACATCAGCTTCAAATTATAAATGAAATGCTATGAACAGTTGCTTTTATTGTAGTAGTAGCTTCTCCAAACACAATTTCACTCTTGAATTTCTTGAACCACTATTTTGTACTTTTACTTTTATTTGTTTTTGAAGTAACGTCTCTCCTTTTTCTGCTCTTTCAGTGTAAAAAATAAACTGTTATATACTTGAAAACAATGTATAATGTGCGTGCAAAGTCTATCTATAACATTAAGATCTGCAGTCACTTCCACCTGCACCACTTTAGTCACAAAAATCAGAAAAGAGAGACTCCTCATCCATAAATCATTTAGTGCGGCGTTTGGGGTCGAGGCGCCTGGTGAAGAATCCGTAAAGTGTCCGTACAAAGGTTTGCGTTGTGAATGTGTGATGTTTTGATAAATGCGTCCGTCTGAAGGCAGATTAAACACAGATAGCGGACCGTTTGGGCTGCTCCGGTCCCGACTCCTGCTGCCCCCGAGTTCTTAAATGAAATATGAAGTTGTCTGGACTCGGCTGCTGCGGGGAGACTGTGGATCAGAGGGAGAGGTCGGATGACTTTGCCGAGAGGAAATGGCCCCAAAACTGACAATAGCTACTTTATCTTTAGATTAAATTATTAAGTCGTAGCTTTTGTCTTCTTCAGATATCGCAGTGGTTTAATGCAGTGTTTTTCAACCTTTTTTCAGTTTTTTTGGTTGAAATGATACCGCGGCACACCAACTACAATTAAAACATGACCAAACCAGACCATTTAGTTAAAAAAAATATGGTAAATAATGTCTGTGCCACTGTCTGGTTCTTTAAATGTGTCAATAGTGATGGTTTTCCGTTGGTTGGTTGATGGTTTTTGGTGCAGAAGTTGCTCGGGACACTCCAAAACGATAAATGAGTCAATTCCATCCACAACTGTCAATATGTAAACCAGGGGTGTCCAAACTTTTTCCATCGAGGGCCACATATTGAAATATAGACCAAGCGGAGGGCCACAAATCAATCGTGAAATGTTAAAAAAAGCTGCATTTATCTGATGTTTTAAGCACCACCACATCTACATTCAGTCTCACTGCCTTAATATCAGGTCTGTGCTGCACCAAAATGTTAGTTATTTAGGTTAGAATTGTAGAAAATCTGAAATGTGCTGTAAATAGTACTTATCAGGACAATGTGGGACAGTTCACCAGGAAGCCTAAGGGCCTAGAAAAATTGGTCTGAGGGCCGCATTTGGCCCCCGGGCCTGAGTTTGGACATGCCTGAAGTAAACTTTAAATTGGACATTTCTTCAAGGCACACCTGGCAAAACCTCAAGGCACACTAGTGTTCCCCGGCGCACTGGTTGAAAATCAAGGGTTTAATGGACTTATAAATCTATGGCCAAGTCAAGTTGTTTTATAAATATTGTAGTTCACGTCTATTGTGTTGTAAACCCCATAAAGATACCACCGACACAAACACACGCCTCAGTAAACACAGGCGTATCCTCTCAAGTGGTTACATCGTAAGTTAGGCAGGAAGAATAATGTGTTATGTTATTATTAGAGGTGAGACAAGATCTCGTGTCTCCAGATCTCACGAGATTGAAATGCCTCCTGATTGTGTGAGCACCCACAGAGTGATCTCACGAGAATTGTTGAATACATTGTTTTTGCAGTGGAACTACTGAAGAGTGCATTAACGTTTGGAGGAGATTTATTGAAGAGAATTTCCAGTTTAAAAGTCGCATTGTCGTTTTATGCCATATTTCATTTGTAAAACAGAAAACACTTCATTAGCTTGCTTTTTAAATAACATAAATTTTAACGTTTAATGTAAAAAAACAACTATGTAAATCTTGTTCCCGTCTCGTCCCTTGAAAATTCTGTCGTGTTACACCTCTAGTTATTAGCCTTTAAACATGCTCTTGAGGACTTTAAGTTTATCATCTAATATTTTAGAACAAAAGAAAAACAAAATGAACAAATGGATCCGGTTCCATTAGCCCCGGCACTTACTGAGTTCAGGCGCCATCTGCTGGCTGCATGGCGCTTACAAAAGCATCATCATGTTATTACTCGAGCCTTTGCAAAGTCATGTGAGTTAAACTTGTAGTTGAAGGGATTGTGATTAGAGGCAGAAATGCTCAGAACGAGTCTGGCGATGATTTAAGGACAGTTTTGGGGAAACATTCATCGAGGAGATTTTGAAGGGAGTTTTTGTTTGTTTTTGCCGGTCTGAAGGAGAGTACTTTCAAACCAGGATTCATCAGACTAGTGTGAATAAAGCTAAATGCAACTCCAGGTATGTTTTTATAAGGGATCAATGTTAGAACATGGTTAAAAGCTCAAAAAAGTCTCTAAAGCATGATATGTTTCCTTTAACGCACCTTTATCCACGTGTGACTTGTTGTCCATCATGTAACCTTTAAATATTGATTATTTTAGCTGGGTCCCAAGAAAAGAAAGAATTAAGTCAAGCCACATTGAAGTCAGCGTTGAGCGGCTGTGCGTAGAGATTATTCTAGCTGTTCAGACCAGTGCTTTTAGATTGATAATATCTTCCACACAGGGCAGTTTTAAGGTAAGGGTTTACATGGGCTTCAGTCCAGGGGCCGATCAAGTTAGGGGGCCCATCACTAAGCAGTTCATCTTCATCTCCACATAGGCCTTTCCATACTTATAACCAGCGCTGCTCGATTATGGCAAAAAGTATAATCACGATTATTTGGGCATAATTGAAATCACAATTATTTCGAACACTTACTGCTAATGTGTCAAAATTATTCTGTGGAGAAAGTCTAGACCAAATTTATTTTCTTAGTAATGTTTTAGAAAAGTGCCTTCTTCTTCTTCTTCTATTTACAATGACAACAGTTATGTAATTGAACAGAATAATAAGTGGAATCATGATTATATATATGATTAATTGCACAGCCTTATTCGTAACAGTCAACATTTTCACTTTAAAACATAAAAAATCTAACTTTCTTTGAAGTTTTGTTGCAATTTCACCACAACCTTTAACTGAATTGAACGTAATAGCAAATATCTCGTGTCCTGTATTGTTTCAATTCTTTTTTCGACAATCTGAAACACGTGTGGGGCCCCCAGGATCTTTAAGCCCGGGGGCCAACTGTCACTTAAAGGCGGCTCTGCTTCTGAATGGCAGCTGAAATATCTCGATTTGAAAGGATAATAAAAGCCAGCCTCTTTCCAAAGGCTCTGTCTTGCTCAGATGTGAAATATTGTCGGGTTCTGTTTCTGTACATTTAAAAGCAGACCACGCCAAAACAAAATTCAATCCATTTCAATCATTTTAATCTGGTTGATTGAATAAATATCAGATTAAAAAGTGTTTGATTCATCGGTTGTGGTTGTTATGCTGCCTAGGATTATTGCTCTAAACCAGGCATGTCCAAACTCAGGCCCGGGGGCCAAAGGCGGCCCTCAGACCAATTTTTCTAGGCCCTTAGGCTTCCTGGTGAACTGGCCCACATTGTCCTGATAAGTACTATTTACAGCACATTTCAGATTTTCTACAATTCCAACCTAAATAACTAACATTTTGGTGCAATACAGACCTGATATTAAGGCACTGAGACTGAATGTAGATGTGGTGGTGCTTAAAACATCAGATAAATGCAGCTTTTTTTAACGTTTCGTGATTGATTTGTGGCCCTCCGCTTGGTCTATATTTCAATATGTGGCCCTCGATGGAAAAAGTTTGGACACCCCTGCTCTAAACCTTTACACAAACCTTCTATCCCCATTTATTTACAGTTTACAGTATATTTGAGCTTTGCAATTGGCCTCTTA
Source organism: Rhinogobius similis (assembly GCA_019453435.1). Lineage (NCBI taxonomy): Eukaryota > Metazoa > Chordata > Actinopteri > Gobiiformes > Gobiidae > Rhinogobius > Rhinogobius similis. Next base: position 12,088,341 of record CM033633.1, on the reverse strand, counting down.
TATTTATATGAATCTATGGGGCTTTCCCTTTTCTTTACCTGGCCTTGGATCTCATAAAAGTCATGCCCACTTAGCCTTTTCACTCCCTGTATTGAAACCCAGCCACACAGGCCTTATTATAACCCCATCTAATCCAGTTTACAGTCTATTGTAGTCATTTTCCCTTCGGCCATCTTGTTCTGAATGCTAAAATATGTCCGCCAGCAAAAAGTGTTTATGATTTGTCCATTTTAATATCCACCAGTGTCTCGCCTTGGTTCAGCAATTTCCAAGCGGGGCCCCCAGACGCTGCTTGTGTTGCATTTGAGTGCCACTGGGGCATTCGACCGCTCCAAAACATGAATGAAAACCGCTCCGGGCCAAATATTACCTACAATTCATCCCATCTCATCTGATATGCTTCCTGTTGTCATTTAGCGCCGCACGGAGGAGGAATACAAAGCAGCGTTGAGGTATTGTGACGGGGTTCAATGGGTTTTTAAGCGCGAGGAGGAGCGGGGGAAAGTGGCATTGATTTGAATTGAACCAGGAATTATTCAGCAGCAAGGAATAATTGGCGAAGTTTGGATCAGGGGCTAAACTTTCCGACATTTGGAGTTGAGGAGGGAAGATACAGATGGAAAGGATCGAAAATAGAGATGTATTGACTCAACGGAATGAAAAATGATGGCTTTTTGTGTTGGAGTTGGAAGAACAAGGGCTCATTTTGAAAGTATTTGTCTAAAAAGTGTAATTCAATGTGTATTTATTGCTTATGCACTATAGGGCTTTATTGCGATATGTCTATTCAGATCTGCGATATTGATAGTATTGCAATATTTAAATACACCTTTTGACTAAGGCGGAACCTAACGATTATTTTAGTCACTAGTCACTAGTCAGCGATTATTTCTATTGTAGACTGAGACTTAGAATAAACATAAACATTTTAACCAAATAAATGTTGAAATAATGTGAGTAAAGGCTTCTAGAGAGAGAATATTTATGAATTAAGTAGACAATTGAGGAAAATCAGAAATTGTCTTTTATTTTTTCTTTAATAATGTCACTGTCTTTGTTCTAAAAGTCTTTAAGTTTGTGTTTTAGAGTCTGTTTAGTCCAGAGAACGACGACCATCAAAATATGACTGACATTATTGTATAGTCAACTACTCAATTATTCTGTTAATATGTGTTATATTAAAATCCAAACCGACAAATATAAAACCAAGGCTAATTTAGTTTGAAAAAGATTCTCCCTTTTTAATGGTTTCATTTTAAGACGAGACACTGCAGGTGAATGGGAAAAAATATTTTCCTGTAGTTCACTCACATAAATGAAGAAGAAAATATATTACAACTTTTTCATCATGTCATGTTTTCATGTAGAAAAAAAGCATTTTATGTGTAAAAATTGCCAAAAAATGTCTTGGTTAATTTTGTACAAATATTAGTTAGTTAGTTGGATTTCTTATTTAGTTTTTAAGTAAACTAGACTGAAAATTGTTCAAAAAAATTCACTTTTTGCCTTTAGAACTTTAGAATTAAATGGCAAAAAATCCTTCTGCACGTTATGTCAAAATGTTGTTGAGTCCAAGATTGTAATGTTTGGTGTGGGATCTACTTTAAATGGTGATCGTTTTGTCTCTATAGGAGAGAAAAATGCATTTTAAGAAAACGATCTTTGAAGTTACAATGTCCCAGAGAAATATATGGATGAAGTGGATTAAATGGAAGAACATCTTTAGGAGCAGATTGGACAAGTTTGTTGACCAAAAAACAAAAAAGCCTGTAGTGTCTCACCTTAAAAACAGAACATTTCTATCAGATGGAAGACTTTGGTGTTACTGCGATATATTTTGTTTTCGATATTGTTAAGGCACGCAGCACGTCCTACGCCTTTATTTTCTATTGATTTTCCAGCTCTTGTTTATTGTGATCCTGACATTCATACATAATGCACCGTCGAACTTTTCATTTACTTTGCTCCCGGCCTGTTGACCCTGTTATTGATCCTGAGCGGTCATCGGGGTTTATCATTATTAATACGTCTGTGCAATGTCCACGCAGGGTTCATCAGCAGAGGTCCAAACCCTCAGTGATGAAGCACAAAGCCGGCTCCATTTATTACGCCAACGCAATGACCTCAATTAAGAGCGATTACAGTCCCAATATGGCCGCCGGCGCGTGTCTGCTGCGTGTGTCTGTGGCCTGTGCAGGTGGCAGACGCCGGAATGGGCCGTTAGCATGATGAACGACGTGTCCACAGCGATGCCCTCTGAACGCCACAGACCTGCAGAATAATCGCTCACATCGATGGACAGAGCGGTCAATAACCTCTCCAACACGGCCGCCATTCATCTCCGATCAGAACAGGTGGTTTAGGATCGGCAGGAAGCAGCCAAACTTAAGATTAGTTTTATTGAATCAGAGGAAATGTGTCAGAAAGTGACCAGTGATTAAGATAAATGAGGATGGGAACGATCCAGACGAGGCGCTCGCTGCAAAACATGAACGTCTAGATGAGTTAAAAAGTCTTGATTTGAGGATATTAATCTTAATTTGAGACGTTTTGATTAGTTAAGACTATTTTTATGCAAGTTTATTTGTAGAGCACAATTCGTACACAACCAATTCAAAGTGCTTCACAGAACAGAATTAAATTGCATTAAAATCACAAAACAGATTACGACACAAAATCATTTTAAAAATTACTTTAAAAATATTTCATAGAACTAGATAATTTTACTTGTTTCAAAGTGTTTTTGATTTGCTTCAATACATTACTTCTTCAAGACAAATTTTCTGCCAGTGGGTTAAGATAATTTTACTTACCCCATTGGCAAATGTATTTTGTTATTATAAGCTTAATTATGGTCAGTCAGAAATACTTTGAAACCAGTGAAATAATATGCAGCACCAAAGCAGTTAAATCTCATTGAGTCAAAACTACTAAAATCCAAATAAAAATGATAAATTCAAGTTATTTTAAGATGGGCTGGAAGTGCTGCAGGTGAAAAGGAAAAAAAATAGTGATGAAATTGAAACTTTTGTAGTTTACTGATATGCATCATGTGATATATATGAATGTCTAAAATGCACACATTCTGGACATGAAAATCGATTGGAATGTATTGCTTGATTTTGTTGACATGTTGGATTCTGAATCTGAAGTTTAATGCCATACTTTGGAACATTCAACATAAAGCAGAACATTTTCTTGGGGTTAAACAGAACCCTCCACCAAACAAATGGTAGCTGTAGTTGGTAGAAGTATAATCCATATTGATAGAGATTGAAATATTTATAATATTGTTTGAAGATGTGCGAAATTAGAATATCAAGTATATTTTATATTATAAAGGAAGAAGAAAAAAGATGAAAATAGAACAAAATAATGTTGTGAACATCCAAAAAAAGTTATATTTTGGCACTTTTTATAGTCATTTCACATTTGTCTGATACTTAAACCTCAATTAATAGCTTTTTAATTTAAATTTGTTTTGTTCTGCTTTTACAGTTCTGTTGGATTTACACAACTGTCAGAATATTGTTATCGAGATTTAAAAAGAAACAAAAAATTATATGAATTTTTGTCAGTAACTGTAACTGTGAAAGGGCAATATCTGTAATCCTAAATATATCCGTGGATGAATGCGCTCTGTGGTCATGAAGTCCTGACCTATTGGTGTCGACAGCTTTTCAAATGAAAGGGCAAGAACTGAAAAAAAGGACTTTCACCTGAAAAACCAGACCTTATACAAACTCAACGAACTGTTTTTGAACACTTTATGATAACTGTACTTTTATTATCCTTAATAAAGCATGAATAAAGACTTAATCAACAAATGATTCTGTTTAAATAACGACTTAACTTAACAACCCTCACCCCAACTCCTCTTAAAGCTGGAGTACCTGATTTTCACGCTGCAGAACCAGAAGTAGTTTTTAACAATGTTTAATTTATTCTTCGCTCTCACAAACCTCTTGGCTCATCATTAAAATTCACAAAATTCACAAAGCAGCTTTAAAACTGCTTTTTTCCGACAACAAAGTGAAACTGGGGAGGACCACCCAAGCGAAGCCAATCAGAGCGCTGCTTTTAGCTCTTACTTTGAGACTAAATACTTTATTATTAGACGCAGACAGCACACAGACGTCTCATTTTTCTCACAAAGTACTGCTTTTACAACACACTCTTTGATGGAGAACATACAATTTACTAATTTAAACCCAAAAAAGTCAGGTACCCCAGCTTTAATATGTTCATGCTTTATTAAGAGATTAAGACGGCTAATAAGGTTGATTGTAAAGTAGTACCGAGGCAGTAGAATGTGATTTTTCTTCCTTTTAATCAGCTCTTTTTGCCCACTTTGTTAAATGATGAAAATCTACCTGCATCGCAAGTGAAATTAACAATTCAAAACACAATATTATTTCTTTTGAATGGTCCAAAGTCATCAAAATGTGAAAATCATGAATATATTTGACATTCAGGTTCAGATTGTCCATATTTCCAAACCAAAACTGCTGATATTGTCCATTTCTCGACATTTCTCCCACTTCTAATTCAAAACCTTAAACAAATGCTTAAGTTAAAGTCTTTCGGTGATTGCTTTAATTCACTTCCATCGCTCTCTGCGTCTGATAAACCATCTCAGAGCGTCTGTAATTAACGTTCGTCCGGTCTCATCTGAGGCTTTGTGATCACTGAACTCTTTTATAATTAACTCTCAGGCTAAAGGTGAGGAAATACATCCAGCACCATCTTTCCTTTTTATCTCCTAATCCAATTTCTACTCCATTTACTCCTTTTTCTGCTCCATTAATCACACAGCAACCAGTCCACTCCTAAACTTTTACCATAAAACTAAACTGTTGTTGGTTGTTTTTGGTTTCGTGCGCTAGAAGTGGATGACGACTTGATTTCAGATGGAGGTTTGTATAATTCAGTGAGAAATGTGCTGTTTTTGAAAGAAATATCCAAACTTATTATCCACAAACGTTGAACTTTATTTGTTGGGTGTACTTTGTTGTCCCTGAAGGGAAAGTTGTCATGTGTTTGTTAGTGAGTTTGTTAGTTACTTACTTATTGTCCCTGTGAGGAAATTTGTCTTCAGTGCAAAAACTGAACATCTAGCCTGGCTTAAAATGACTTCAGTTCAGAATTTTAACCATAACAAAAGTAGTTTTGACAAGGTTAGATTGTATGGCTAATGTGACGAAGGATATTTCACTGATTTCAAGATATTTCTGACTCGTTACAAGATAATTTAGCTTGAAATAAGAAAATTTATTTGGCAATGAGGAAAGTAAAAAACAAAAAAAACCTTACCTTATTGGCAAATACATTGCGTATCAAATAAGAAAGTCGCCACAGAAAAAGAAATCACGCTCTACTTTGTTTTTAGCTTTGATTACAGACATTTTGGCTGTGTTTTCAATGAGCTTCTGCAATGTCAAAACATTAATTTCCACCCAGTGTTGCATTCATTTCTCACCAAGATCTTGTATTGATGATGGAGAGTGTGACACGGCACAAAGCCTTCTGCAGCTCATCCCAAAGATTCTTAATGGGTTTAAGATTTGCAACTGGGAAAACCTGGACTCATCAGACCACATCACCACTGCCCCAGAGTCCAGTCTTAACGCCCCAGAGTCCAGAGTCCGGTCCTCACGCCCTCCAGAGTCCGGTCCTTGCTCCCTCCAGAGTCCGGTCCTTGCTCCCTCCAGAGTCCGGTCCTTGCTCCCTCCAGATTCCGGTCCTTGCTCCCTCCAGATTCCGGTCCTTGCTCCCTCCAGAGTCCGGTCCTTGCTCCCTCCAGAGTCCGGTCCTTGCTCCCTCCAGAGTCCGGTCCTTGCTCCCTCCAGAGTCCGGTCCTTGCTCCCTCCAGAGTCCGGTCCTTGCTCCCTCCAGAGTCCGGTCCTTGCTCCCTCCAGAGTCCGGTCCTTGCTCCCTCCAGAGTCCGGTCCTCGCGCCCTCCAGAGTCCGGTCCTTGCTCCCTCCAGAGTCCGGTCCGAGTCCGGTCCTTACGCCCTCCAGAGTCCGGTCCTCACGCCCTCCAGAGTCCGGTCCTCACGCCCTCCAGAGTCCGGTCCTCACGCCCTCCAGAGTCCGGTCCTCACGCCCTCCAGAGTCCGGTCCTCACGCCCTCCAGAGTCCGGTCCCCACGCCCTCCAGAGTCCGGTCCCCACGCCCTCCAGAGTCCGGTCCTCACTCCCTCCAGAGTCCGGTCCTTATGCTCCAGTTAGCCTTTTGATTTTCCTTCACATTGTGACCGCAGTTCTTCCCCCAAGACAATGGTTTCTCATTATCCTTCTACTTTTTAATAATGCATTGGACAGCTACTTTCAGTAGTTGGTGCTTTTCCTTAGATGTTTTCTCGGGTTGATGCCAATTATTTGACTCTTCTCAAACACACTGACATCTTTTCCACGATCACAGGATTCGTCTTTCCACATTTGTTACAGAAATGAGAATCCACTCACTCCATCAGTTGTGTTTAAGTCCCGTGTTGCAGCTGAAAGACAATCACCCATGCAACAAACAGGAGGAGAGACCTGAAATATACTGAAACAAGTAGCAATAAAGCAAAATAATTAGGTCTATCAAGTAAATACGTCTTAACTAATCAAAGTTTTTAAAGTTGAGATTAATATTCTGAATTCTAGTCTTTAGAACTTTGCAAGAAATATGTTTTTTTTCAGTATTCAATTTGAAAAATAAAACACAAATTCGCAGAAAAGACATCAAATACCACATATATTTACGCGACATAACAACATACAGATGACATAACTCAGTTGCAGAATAGAACAAAACAGATTACAGTTTGTTCAGACTGTTTATTAGTCATTATTTCTGTTTTGAAATCTTGAATCTCTGAAGGATTAACCTGCATGTTTTGGGTTGACGCTCATGATTCCTGATATTTGCAGCCGACCTGTTTGCACCCGATACAAAACCATCTGCTAAACACCAGCGCGAGTGTCAGAGTGTTGTGTGTAAATGTTCCGGTTGGACCCGCGCAGACCTTTTGAAGAGGCAGTTGTTTGATAATTTAGCGCTGAATTCCTCACCTGCTCCTGTCGTTGCTCTCTGTTTTCACAAAGAGTCGATGAGGCGGGGATCCTTTATCCTCCGCAGTTGGAGTTCAGTCCTGGGTTAACGAGAATAAGACACGCTGCAGAGTTACTCATGACTGTGAACGGACAAAGTGTGGGCTTTGGGCCTGTTTAGTCTTTTGTGCACTTTAGAAATGAGATTTGTTATAATGACACGGATTCAGAAACTAAATATTGGTTTGAGGAGATTTTTGGTACCGTTTTGAACATGAATTCATGATATATGTATGTATGCATTAATACACAATGATTTATCAAAAATCACTTTGAATTCATGTTGTTTCATTGACTATTTTCTTTATGAATTAAAACGTTAACTAATGTAATGCACTAACATGGAAATCCTGTTGATTCATCACGATCTTCAACCTTACAATGAATACAAGTAATTCATCATATGATTATCATGATCATAGTTAAGGTCATTTATGAATATCATGAGTCATCATCAATTATGTTTACAAAAGATTAAGAAACAGAAACAAGTTCAACTTAAATATGAAATTACCACTGATGAACTGTTCCCTATGATATCATGAGATTCAGTTCATTATTACTTCTTCATGATTATAGCCCTCAACTAAAGTTGTGTTCTTTTTAGGTTTTGAATAAAGATTCAAATACAAGTTTATTGGACGTCACAATTATGCTGAGTTCCTCGGAGGTCGGATTTTACAAGTTGCGACTTGTAAATTCACTCTGGAACATTCGGAATTCCTTCTTGAAAACTCGGACAACATTTCAGAACCCTGAGTTTCTCCGTGTTAGTCAATCCACCAATATAAAATATTGATAGCGCTGGTGTTATTGTCTCTTTAATTGCTCTCTGCTGCCCCCTGCTGTCGGTGGAGCTGCTCCTGCTGCTGTTGAGCTTCTGCTGTTATAATAAATGTGTTGTTAAGCTAATGTCGCTAACGTCTACACGGAGCAAATGAAAACAAAAGCAGAAATTCACATTCAGATGCTAATGTGTGATTTATAGATGTACTGTCCGGGTTAATAAATTAGCTTCATTTGATCCATATTTTGGTTGATTTGAGCATCTTTTTGGATTGATTTGCATCGTCACAGCCCATAAACTGTAAGGTCCGAGTTTAAACCCTGCAGTACATCATTAGAATCAGCACAGTTATTACCCAAAAAGCAAAGGGACAGGCAAGTTATCAGTTTAATTGTAAGTAGTAAGTATTTTAACAGAAATAATAGTTTGACTTGTCCACCACTAAAATGATTGTTAGTTGCAGCCCTGTTTTGCATCATCTAATAACCACTTTATTTACAGAGCTCATTCTATTAACATAAAACAATAACACCAGTATTACTCCATTTTAGCAACAAGAGCAACGGACTAAAAATAATAAATACAACCCAAAACCATAAACAACAACAAAATACATAAAACTACTCAATAAAGACAATTCAAAAATGAAATAAATACTACTTAAATCATAAAAAGTCCACATATTTCAAACCCAAACCTATATATTTCGGGGCATGTTCTTGTTCAAAGCGTCTCATATCAACCACACGATCCTAACTCAGACGTTGAACCCTGCCGAGCATCTAAAGCAGGAGTTATTTGTTCTAATCTGGCGCCCTTTAACCCTTTGTAAACTGCCCTTTGTGAACCTGCAGAAATGAAGGGAGCAGGTTTAATATGTTGTGTGTCCGGCGCCGTCTCCGTGTGGGCTCTGATCCTGAGATTGTGTGGCGTGTGTTTTATTTCCGTTTGGAGGCGTCGGGCAAAGGTGAGGGTCAGGGCTCCGGTGTAAAAGAGCGCTCACAGTAAAACACAGAGGGATTTTTCTGCTAGATGTGGAATACGGCTGCACAGTTTATTGCAATCGAATTGAAACTGCAATTTGAGTTGGTGCAAGTGTCAAATCACAAAGGCTGCAGTTCTTTTGACCAGTGGTTCCCAACATTTTTGTGTCGAGTACCCCCTAAACTTTGTCTCACACTCAAAGTACCCCTTGACTTCAGTTTAAGGCAAATAAATGGGTTTAGTATTCACATATTGTCAATTATTGCCATTCTGTTTTTATTTTAATCATACTCATGGTCCAAGATACTGCAAAAAGATGCACATTTTACAACTTGTAATATGTTTTTCTTCAGATAAATTTATCTGATTTAATTCATTTAATTTTCTTTTAAAACTCGAAACAATTCTAAGTATCCTCTGGTAATTGGTCCTGCACCCCCAAGGGTCCCCGTACCTCTGGGTGGGAAACACTGATTTAGATAATATATTCTTTTTCAGAAAAAATCTTGTTGTACCTGTATGTGATTCTTGTATTAGTTCATATTTCAGTCTACAGTCTGTTTTAATTTTTAGTTTTTTGGTCAGTTTGCTCTCAACATATCAGCTTTCAAGTGGAAACAACAAACTTGTCTAATCTGCTCTTAAAGATGTTTTATTATTTCATTTAATCCACTTCATCCATAGATTTCTCTGGGACATTGTAACTTCAAAGGCTGTTTTCGTAAAATGCATTTTCTCCCTCGGGACAGAAAGATCAACACTTAAAGTAGCTCCTACACAACAAACTTTACAATCTTTGATTCAACAAGATTTTGACGAAACGTTCAGAAGGATTTTTTGATATTTAATTCTAAATTTATTGATGTTTCAGGTCAAAAAAATTAGGTGAAATTTGAATTTTTAGAACAAATTTCAGGCAAATCTAGCGTACTGAAAAACTAAATAACAAATCCAAAATCCCCTCTGTAAATGTTTTTGTAACTAATATGTTACAAAATGAACCAAGAAATGTAAACCTGGTTCTGTCCATTTTTTAGATTTAAATGTCCCAAATATGTGCAGTTTTGGCCTTTTTAAATGCCTCATTTCTACATGAAAACACTACTTGATGAAAATCTTGTAATATATTTTTGTCTTACATTTTTGTGAGTAAACAACAGGAGAAGTTTCAAATTGATATCTTTAAATTTAAGATTTTTCCCTATTCACCTGCAGTGTCTCACCTTAAATGTTAAAGCTCCAGGAATGGTTTAGAGAGATGATTGGACAAGAAAGAAGAATGTTCAAATCAATGAATAAAATAAAAATAAATGTAGAAAAAGCTGATATTCCTGATGTCTTGTTCACTCTAGCTTTATCACAGACAGACAGACTCTAAAACACAGACAAAAGACCTTTTTCTTGTCAAAAAATAATAATCAATTTCTGATTTTCATAAGTAATACACTTTATTCATAAATATTCTCCGTGTAGAAGTCTTCAGTAGCCATATTTCAACCTTTATTTGGTTGATGATGTCTTTAAAAAGTCTCAATTAATAATAGAAATAATGATTGACAAGTCGACTAATTGAATCGCTGACTAGTGAACTACTAAAATAATCGTTAGTTGCAGCCCCAGAGCTTAAATGCTAAAGTTTTTCATTAAACTATTCATTTCACCTCACACATTTGTTCCTCTAACCCCAATTCTCAAACTAATGCTATTGTTTATCACGCTGCAAACCCAATTAAAGCCTATCTTCTTGTGTTTGCAGAGGTGTCGTGGCTGAACTGGTGCCTGGTCGGCTCGTGTCTCTTCAGTCTCGTCCTCCTTCTGTTCTTCAGGGAAACCTACGACCGCCTCTACCTGGACGTCTTTGTGTCCGTTTAAACCTAACAGCAAAAGACTGAACTAAGATTATTTCTATTATTAATTTTATTGCACAAAAGTGGACTAAACAAGGGACTGTGGGAACTGTAAATGTGTATATCGATGCGTTCATGTTTACTGTCTAAGTCTGTTCGTGAGGAAACAGGTGGAGTTTTAACCAGGCATGTTGTCGTTTACAAATGATGTACATATCTCCTTTGGACATAACGAGGAAGTACTTCTTGTAATCAGCCAATCAGAGGCTTGTCTGAGTCTATAAGGGAAGAAAATGTCTGAATCCGAATGTCCACCATCGCCCCTCATTCACTACATAATCCTACACTCTTCACGGACTCTAAATGCCTCAGTCACAGCCGCTAATGTTAGCAACTTTAGCAAAGGTCAGTGGCTAATGTTAGCAATTTAAGCTAAGGTTAGTGGCTAACGTTGGAAACTTAACCTAGAGTAAACAACTAATGTTGGCAACTTAAGCTAAGGCAAGTGGCTAATGTTAGAAATTTAAAATAAGGTTAGCGGCTAATGTTAGAACTTAAGCAAAGGTAAGTGGCTAATGTTAGAAACTTGGCCAGGTTAAGCAAGTAACATTACAAACTTAAGCTAGGGTAAGCAACTAATGTTAGAAACTTAAACTAAGTTTAGCGGATAATGTTAGCAACTTAAGCTATGGTAAGTGGCTAACGTTAGAAACTTTTGGTTAATGTTTGCAACTTAAGCTAAGATAAGCGGAGCTAATGTTAATTACTTAAAAAAACGGAAGAATCTAATGTTAGCAACTTAAGCTAAGGCAAGCGACTAATATCTAATATTAGTGGCTAATGTGAACATTTTATGGTAAGTGGCTAATGTTAGCTTTACAGTAAAACGGTTCGCATAAGTGTTTTCGACAGTGTTAAAGGGAAGAGTTAAAGACCTGTCGCTGCTGGCTGTTGTTTTTTTCGACTCTCGCAATGCATTCTGGTCTATACTAACCTCTACTGACCATTCCTGGACACTACTTTTCAATGCATTGTGAAAAGTTTTGAGTGCACTACTTTTTCACCTGCTGGACATTCGGACGGCACAAAAAATGGCGTGATCGTAAAATAATAGGAAATATTGCGGACATTCGGAGGCAGACATTGTGTTATATCCAAAACAGAAATCTACCAGCGTTCAAATAATGTTAACATCAAGCCCTGATGCAAAGGAAATGTTAGCCTCCTGGAATGTTACACAGTAGATATACTTTTGAAACTGGATACGTTTAGTGCAATGTCCCTATAATTTAAAGCTGCATTATGGACCTTTCACACCTCATTCATGGAAATTCCTGTAAAGTTCCACAGAATTGCATTAACTTGTACATTTTGGCAGTGTTAATTAGCGATTGTTTTCTTTTTCAGTCGATTAAACGATTACTTCTATTGTAAATTATGTATTTTTATAATTTATATGATGCATTTACAAAAAAAATGAAGGTACAAATATGGTGACTGAAGAATTCTAGAACAGAACCAAACAAGATTAGAACAGGACTAAAATACGATTAAAGAAGGACTAAAATGTAATTAAAGCAGGACTAAAACGGGACAGAACCAGGGACAGAACCAGGACTAAAACAAGTCTAAAACAAGACTAAAACAGGACAGAACCAGGACTAAAGCAAGACTAAACCAGGGATAAACTAAAGGGAAACCAGTGACAAAACCAGGACTAACACATAATATTGTCTGAATTACATTATCGGGACACTCCAAAAAGTACCAAGACATTCATTTTTGTTCATATTAGTAGTATTAGTGTGGCAAAGTGTGAACGCAGCCTAAACTCTTCATAAAACAAAGTGCAATTTAAATTTTAAAACATGGTGAAATTGCGTATCCACTTTTCTTTGTATATCGCAGTAACAAGGTCAAAATTCTCACATTGTTTTCATGTTGTCTTATGGTTTTAAGTGTCATCCATTTGTATTGCAATTTATGTAATATAGGAATTGTAATTTTTTATGTTTTGTTTTGTCCATAGCTTGCCAGTACTTTTTTTTTTTTTTTTTACTAACCAATGGGACAGAATTGGTTGCATTTGCCAAGCAGCTCCTGTCACAGCACCAGCCAAAGGACGAAGTCAAATCGAAGGGAAATATAAAGGTTGTCATGTTTACTCGTTTGACAATTTTAGTTGAAGACACTTAACAGGCCGAGAAGCAGTTTCACTAAATGACGTGGACTTGACTAAATGTGATGTGTTTTATATTGTCAGGAGGCTGTATTCACACTTAAAGAAAAAGTGGACAAAATGGTTAGTGACATAGTGCACCTTTAATTACTAAAAATTTAGTTTTTTTGAGCTTTTAATCATGCTATAACACTGTTCCCGCATTAAAAACATACCTGGAGCTGTATTTAGCTTCATTTGCGCTTGTTGCAGTCATCATGTTAACAAGATCCTCTTCTCTGCTCCTTCGCTGAGCCTCACAAAAACACTCTGTTTCAAGTTTCCCTCATTTGTGACGTCAAAAGTAGACATCCTGACTTCTCCTGTGCTGTTTTAAGTCCATAAATTATCGACAGACAGACAGCTTTTGTTTATTTACCCTTTGTAATTCCTTCTGCCTGTAAATGAAGCGCTAACGCAAATCTTGATGAGGGAACGCCTGACTGCTAGCAAGTCAGGTGTAGATTTCAATAGATTCAACATTTTGCTCTAAAATACTCAAGAGCATGTTTAAAGGCTAATAACAATACAAATCATGCATAACATGTGTCCTTTAAATATTTTTTCATCATGTTTAAATACTTTTTAATACTTTGTTAATTTGCAAATCATCAATAATACATTTAATAATGTTTCCCGATAGCAAATGTATAGAAAAATGTGGAATCTACTTGATCTATGCAGATTTTATTTCATTTTTTTTTTGTACGTTTATCATTTTATTTTTCTTAAACTTGATCGACACATGTTGTTGTCTTAAGTCCAAAGATAAGAGCTCAAAAACCTGAAGTAATTTGAAAGTTAATATGCTTAATTTGCATAGTTGAGCATTTAAACATGTTGAATTTTGTTTTCTTTGTCTACATGTGTTTACCTACAACCAGTTTGCATTGTTTTCATATATTATCTTCCTCCAACACTCCACTTGTGTCTTGAATGTGAACGCAGCCTGTGACAAACCTGTTTGCTTGTTTTTAATGTTTTATTTATTTGTTTGAGAGGTACCCTGCCTTAACTCCCTGGTACTCTAACTCTGCCTCTGTCTCTTTGCTCCTGTATCATAAATCTGTATATTTGTATTGTATTGTATAAACGGGGCTTTTGGGAATATAATTATAACTGTCCTCTTTGTGTGGGGAAGAAAATGTGACTGTTCAATTTCCAGCACCTTATTAAAATCATTTTGAGAAAAAGAAAATGTAGTTTATGTATTTTTACTCTTTTGTTGGTATTCCTAGCCAAACATCCTCCAGCAGAGCAAAAACAGTAACTGAAGGAATGGCAGATAAGTTTAATGCCATAGTTGAACATTCCAGGCAAAGCAATGACATTTCCAAGGTGCAGGAAAGTTATGGCCCCAGTTTGAAACCTCTCCTCATTTATAACTGTGACAGTTTGGTCATGATAACTGTACAACCTCAGTGGTTTTGTTTACTTTGTTTCATTCACTCCTGCCTTTTGAAGGAGCAGCTGATCTGTTTATAGAGACGTTATCATACTATAGTTTAGTCGACCAACCAATCACAGTGCTGTCTGATTGTATCAGCCAATAAGGTCAAGGCTGCGCACTGGGTACTGCGCACCCTGGCGCGTGCACTGTCTGGCGTCAGACGCTGAACAGTGCAATTCTTGCCCGTGTGTTGTGAACGCTAATGTGGTGGTATCAACATTCTTCCTTACAATTTCGGAGCGTGGTAAGCACAAATCAGTGATAAAACTTCCCCAACCATCATAGCAATTCATGTTGGTGACAAAACATTTGTTAAACTAAAAAAGATATTGGAGTTGCGGAGTGCCGACAGCCCACGGAAGCCTGGGAAACCCCGTAGCCTTGTTAGCGCATGTCGCCCTGCACTGGTGAGTCACATAAACATACATGTATTGTGCTAGCTTAGCGCGCTAATGGTGCTAACTTCTGTGCTAATCTCCGCTAGCCATTTCACAATGAAAAAGCCCTTTTAGAGGCCAAAACGATTAGCAATGGGTTTGTTTTACTTGATCCTTAATGTATCTTAAAGCTGTAATGCACAATGTTGTAATCTGGTTGTTAAAAATTGTTATTTTATTGTTAGAAGCACATGTTTCTGTTTTTCTGTGGTGCTAACGTTCAGAGCACTGTAAAAAAAAGTGTCAAGTGCAAATTATTGTCACTTTGCTATAATTTTGGTACAGATAATTTAACTAGATAATTTAATGTGTATTTTAAAATGCACTTTTAAGCAATTCTGTGTTATTTTAAAAGGTGTATTGACTATGCACTGTAAAAAATTTAACTGGTATTTCTACTCAATTACTACATATAATTTAATATGGTTTGTTCATATGGTAGTAATGTAATTGTGAATATTTTGAACTTTATTGTTGTACATTTTTTTTATTTGAGAAAGTAAAGTTAAGAGTAGCAATAGTAGTATAGTAGGTAAGCACCGCCCCCTAGATATATGCCAAATGTTTATGGAATCCCTGCCTCTCACGGGCTCATGGTGCAGCTTTTGGTGCAACAGGACAAACACAATCCTGAAGTAAAGAAAACCAAATCTACTAAGCACTAACGTGAAAATACCAAAGGTCAAAACCGCATGTTGCTCAAAGAACATTTAAAGCTGTGGTTGATGGCTCATTTGGCATATGATCAAGTCAATGGAAAATGTTGACATGCTATTGCTATGTTAATTCTATCATGGGCTATTATTATGTGGTTAAACTTAAATGATAATCTGTAAAATATATATTTTTTAAATCGAATAATCTTTAAATTGCATAGAAACTATTATCATTATTATGTTAAAATATGCAAAAGTATATTTTGTTATTTCAGAATAATACTGTGTTACTCTCTCCATGGAGAGCAGTGGTCGACTTACCATTTGGCAACGGGCCATAATCACCTTGGACCCCCAACCTGAAGGGGTAACAAAGGAATAAGATGCTCTTCTTGATAATCATTGATGCAAGAAAAAAAGCCCAGTTACTTTTCTCTCAATATTACGGTATTGTAGAGCAGTGTACTTTTAAACAAGAATAAGATCGACATAATAGCCTGGGATTGAAAAATGTGTTCATTCTGCCCAATTCATCCCACCAGTAAAGCTAAATAGTGAATACAATATAACATAAAATATAAAATTACAAATAAATATCATGTCTTTAAATCAGCTGAACACGTTATGGGAAATATTTATGTGGGAAAAGACCTCCAAACCCCCCTGTTCAAAGCGGTTTAGAACATGGAGCTTTTGCACATACATTTTCCAATAGTTCACTTAGCACCCCAAATTTATGACCCTGTCTGGCCACCATGTTATATATTTAAAAAAAAAAGAACAATTCAAGAGACACGACAGAAAAGTTACAGAAAATCAGACTTGATGAGGACTTAAAACACAACACAAAGTTACATTATTTTTGTTAGAAGTTCGAAAAGTTTAATGTTAAAACTTCTAGATTCACGACGACTTTTAAAATATAAAATCAAGTGTTATATCTCTATAGCTGTTTGAGACCACAAAGTCCTTCCCCTTGTCTCCTCTCGTCCCTCAACTCTGCGCTTTAAAAACATAATTGACTTTTGTGGGATTATGAAAAATGAGCGCTCCTTTAAACGGCTCATTTACCTCGCGCCGCCATCACCGCTCCGGCTCCTCCGTCTTCTGCATATTAAACGTGGATAGGTGCGCTTTATTAGGAGAGATGGGCTGCTGACGCTAACGCAGGAACATGTGACAGCTGCACGCTAATTCATTAATTCATCACGAGGCAATGGGGGAGTACGGACGGCGGCCCATGAGGGAAAAACACAAATATTGGTAAATGACAGAGTGACTTTTCGTTAAGGAGTCGTTGATGTATACACACAAGACGCGCTGGGTTTTCTTCACCTCAGATGACTTTCAGACTGAAACTAGGACTAAACCTGGTCTTTATGAAGCCTTAAAGGTCCCATATTCTGCTATTTTCCCCTTTACACAGTCTATTCTAAGGGCTTTGTTGATGAAATTTTGCGTTGTGCAATATCCATAACATAACAGTTTCCAAAAAACACCCATTTCTTGGACTGGCCCCCCTCCTTGCAAAAGCAAACGGCTCACTCTGAGATCTGACCCCCCTGAACAGAGAGCAGGCTGCCTCCCCCGCCCAACCCACGCACCTCCCCCGCCCAACCCGTGCCGAAGCCTAGAGCGAAGATAGTGCGCATGCGCCGTGTGCTCCGGTAAACAGCGATACACAAACACGGGAATAAACATTTTATCTGTCCTGACGGTGCGTCGTGCTGAGTCCTACGTCCTGGATCTGACCTGGAGTTTGTCGTGCTCCAGTACCTCGACGATGGACGTTGCCGTTTGGTAAATAACAAGCTAACTCTTCTGTCGTATCCATCGTGTAATTACTGTGTAGCATTAGCATTAGCTGTTTTTATTCTGCGGCTGCGCGCTTCCTGGAGGCGTGGCTTAAACACCGCGTCATCCTGGTGAAGCGCGTCATCCTTGTGAGGAGCCCCCGTCTGCTGCTCAGCCGAGGGGGACGGAAAAGACAGTTCTCTAGTGAAAACATGCGGGAATCAATCAAAAAACCACTTTGGGCACAACATACGAGGCCCAAATAGCACTGTAGGAAGGTTAAAACCTCTGAAAAGTCGATTTTGCATGTTATGGGACCTTTAATTCAATAAAACAAGTGCTTAACCAGGTCTAAACGAGGACTAAACTAGAACTAAACCAGATCTATAAGATAAAAACGCTTCATAAATAAACATGATATACAACAGAAACTTTCAGCAGAACTTACAAGTATATATATGTCCAGTGCAACCTTGTTGGAGAGAATGTGGAGATTTTCAAGTAAATCACTCGCATGTCTTTTGGTTATATCCAAAAATTGTAAAGTTTTGGGATGGCGTGTACTCAGTAATAGTGAAAGTGCTGGGATACGCGATCCCCAAGACATGTTTGGTTATGTATCTAGGGCATATTTCTGCTAACATGGTGTTTAAGGACGACATTTATTTGTTCAAAATACTACTACTACTACTGCAAAAAGTCCATTACAAAAAATGGTGTAAACCAGAGATGCCTACATGTGAGGAGTGGGAACAACTGGTGAACAAGATATTTGAAATGGAAATTATGACACATAGACTGAGGACTCAGGAAGAACAGTGTAAAGAGAAATGGAAAAAATGGACAACCTGCATATCAGCGACAAATGTTAACTAAATCTAAAAGTCATATTATACTTTGCTGCGATAAATCATCCCATGTCTGTGTTGTTTGATGCGTGTTGAAAATGTGAAAAAAGACAATAAAAAGAAAGTTACAAAACAAAAAAAAAGAAACTTTCATCAGAACATCAGCCTCCTCTCCGTCTCCTTACTAACATGTAAAAAAAACTTAAGTATTTTTACTCCACTACATTTTTAACTAACTGAAAGGTCAAAGTACTTTCCCTGTAGCTTGAGAATGCCTGAAATGACAGGTTATTTTTTGGGCTGTAAAATCCAGAATGATATCTCTGTATTTTCAAACAAATCAATATTGTCTGGACACTGTTTTCATCTCAGGGAGTTCAGATGGGTGATTGACAGGTGGATCAGCCAATCAGGGTCTGTCTGCAATCAGAACAGCTGCTCATGAGGGAGAAATATCACATGGAAAAAAACATGGCGGATTTCTGCCGAATCATTGAGCGAAGCAAAAAAAATCTTACTAATCTGAGGTGAGAGAAGTTTGATAATGTACTAAATCTAAATGATGATGACCAAAGAACTCGTTAATTTCACATAAGTCATGTAAATAAACAAATATGATTGTATGGTACAGTTTGGAATTGACTCACTCTTCTTAAGGAAGTGTGTTTTCTGGATCCCGGGCACATACTTTTGGTACTTTTTTGCACTTTGGTCCTTTTTTAAGGGTTTGAGGTCAAGTCCCAACTTTGAGCAAAAAAATAAACAGTCTAATAAAAATGTCTAGAAAATTAAATAAATGTAGTCGCTTTTGTTAAACAAAAATCTGTTAAATTTAAAATCACACTGTTTGATTGGCTAATAGTTCTCAAAACCCGTGTGAAATACGTTTGCTTTCTTACTCTAAAGTACATTTTAAAAACACTTTAAGTACATTTTATGTCACACATTTATTTCCGTGAATGTTCTACTGTGCAAGCACCTTTAAGAGACAGAATCAAGTACTTCCTCCACCTCTGCCTGGGTAATACTATCGTTCCACCACAAAAACATTTAATTTAGCACGTTTAGCCAATCTAATGTGTATTTTGAATATATTAAGTCAACGGTTTTCTACATTTTAGTACCATATTTTAAATCTGATTGTTCAAAGTACTTTAAAACACCGTTTGGGACCATCACTCACACAGAGAAGTATCGTCTGCTTTGTCCTATAGGTCGTTGACTCACAGTTTAACAATGTCCTCCTTCATCTCGCCGTCTGGAGGAGACTGCTGAGTGATGCATTCAGGGTCATTTAAACGTGGGACTAAATTGTATTGCCGTCAGAAGATTGAACAGAAGAGAGATGAGGACGAGCCGCCGCTGCCTCCACAAAGAGCCCCACCATAAAACTCTGCAGAGGTTAAAGGTGCGTACAACAGGTGTTTATGGTTTTCTAATTTTGACTTTATTCAGAGTATTAAAACCTCTTGTAAATATAAATAACAGTTTTACACCAATCAGGTTGCAGTTTGCGGAGAAAAGTTGGAAAATATGTTGAAAAGTACAGGAAGTAAACAAATTGATGACATCACACCAGGGAGACGAAGGTTGTGCATAATTTACTCAAAAGAAACTACTTTTTTAACTCTTTAAACACTGATTCGGCAAAACAAAGGTGTTCATGTTTTTTTCTTTGTCAAATAAACAAAATCTGTGACATTAGAGGAGTTTTGGTGCACTGCAGTATGATTTCTGGAAAGTATAATTAAAAAAAAAAAAAGCTAAACTAGGATTAACTTTGTAAACATTTGGCAGAATTTGAAACGTATTTATCTTAACTGCTTTTTAGTTAAATTAGTTCAATTTGTCAGAGGCCCTTTAAAGGTGCATAATTCTATAAAATTGTTCAATGCTTCTTCCTCTCTGGCTTAATTGAATTTGTTTATTAATACTATACATTATTGCAAGGGAACTGGTTAATTGTTTATTACCGATAATATTGAATGAGCGTGAATAAATAAAGTAGGATAAGAAGATGAGATTACTGTAGAGGCTGGTGTTTTGATCCGACTTAGACGTGTTGTCCCTCCGTTCGAGCTGTTGTGTTGACATTTTGTTTTGAGAAGGAAAAGGTTAAGCCTGCCATCTTTCACAGAAGCATGAAGTGAACTAGAGATTGTTATATTCTAACAGAGGCGGGTTTTATCTTTCAGTCACTTTTCATTTTAGGTAAATAAACCCAGGAATGACTTATAATGTGAGGCACGAATGGTAACAATCTTAAATTTAAAGATATTTCAAATTTCTCCTGTATTTTCTCACATAAATGTAAGAAAAAATATATATATATTCATTTTTCATCATGTCATGTATTCATAAATTGGCCATACTTGGACATTTAAATCTGAAAAATGGACAGAACCAGGTTTAAATTTTTTGGTTAATTTTGCACATATTAGTTACAAAAAAAACTTTACAGAAGGGGTTTTAGATATCTTATTTAGTTTTTGAGTAAATTAGATTTGACTGATAGATTTGATATCAGAGAAGTGTTCCAAATTTCAGAAAACTTAAAAGCCTTTGTCAATAAAGTCATTGTTAAAATTAGATATTATTGCTTTTCTTTTCTGTACATGTTCAGTCAAAATCTAGAATGAGCTCAGATTGTACAGTTTGGAGTGTGTGGGATCTACTTTAAGAGGAAGTCTGGACATAAAGATCACCCTTTCTACCTATTGTCTGATTTAGATGAAACAACAAAAACTACTTGAAAGTTAGACGACAAGATGATCATTCTTAATCTTTATAAGAGCAAGTTTTGCCTGTGAGTCTCTGCCCTTGGAGCAGGACCAATCAGAGCCAATTTGTTGTTATGTTTACTGTGTTTAATTTCTTGCTAAAATGCGCATTGTTTTTGGAGTAGTTTTAATCTACTCCTTTAACATCAGTAGAAGAACGTAGACAGGAAGTACAGTGCCTCTCGAAAGTATTCGGCCCCCTTGAACTTTGCAACCTTTTGCCACATTTCAGGCTTCAAACATAAAGATATAAAACTGTAATTTTTGTGAAGAATCAACAACAAAGTGGGACACAATCATGAAGTGGACGGAACTTTATTGGACATTTCAAACTTTTTTAACAAATAAAAAACTGAAAAATTGGGCGTGCAAAATTATTCAGCCCTTTACTTTGTTCAGTGCAGCAAACTCTCTCAGAAGTTCAGTGATAGGATCTCCTGAATGATCAATGTTGACCTAAATGACTAATGGCGATAAATGGTGATGATAAATCCACGTGTGTGTAATCAAGTCTCCGTAGAAATGCATCTGCACTGTGATGGTCTCAGAGGACCGTTTAAAGCACAGCGAGCAAAATGAAGAACAAGAACACACCAGGCAGGTCCGAGATACTTTTGGAGAGTTTAAAGCGGTTGGATAAGATTTCCCAAAGCTTTATGTAAGGGCTTTACATCACTGTGCAAGCGATAATATTGAAATGGAAGGAGTATCAGACCACTACAAATCTACCAAGACCTGGCAAACACGCTTAAACTTTCAGAAACTCATACAAGGAGAAGACAAGAGGCCAGAGATGCAGCCAGAGGCCCATGATCACTCTGGATGAACTGCAGAGAACAGTTGAGGTGGGAGACTCTGTCCATAGGACAACAAAACAGTCGTATACTGCACAAAAATCTGGCCTGTACCAACACAGAAGTGTTCTCCACCGACTGAGAGTGCAGTCCATTTCTTAAAAGCTACAAATCCATAGGACAGTGCCGTTTAAAGTTTAAAGAGAGCCACAAGCCACCTGGTTTGGAACACACCAAGGAGGCCATTTTTGTGGAAGAAGAGAAAATCCTTCCTGAACAGGACAATGTAAAGCGTTATGATTTAATTTAGCTAAAATTTATGACAGCATTCTCATCACCTTGGTCCAGATCAATAGACCATCCCCACTGTCAAACAGTAGTGAGGAGGGAGCAACAGCCAGCTATCAAGATTTAGACCTTTTCTTCAGCAAGGTGAAACTAGGAAGAGGCCAACCATTAATCAACAAGATGGGACCAGATTAGATGGAGCCAAATACAAACAATCTGGAAACAAAGACCTGATGCAGTGACTGCAAAAAGACCTGGACTCACTACTGAGACGGAGATTTGTCTTCCAACCAGACTCTCTGATTGACAAAACTTTTGGATAAAAGTCAAAATCTACAATGGAATGGTTCACAACCTCTAAACCCTATCTAGGTGGACCACACCTGGCCAATGAGGGCTTCATCGACCTGAATTCAATCAGAATATTTTAGGAAAGAACTGAAAACTGTTGTCCTCTATCACCATTTGCTCTCACTGCCAAAGCTCGAGCTGCCTTTACAACAGGAGTGTGGATTTGTGGCAAAAAGAGGCACAAGTGGGAAACAAAGCAAAAGTGAAAACGGACCCAAGTTACAGGTCAGATCTGTGGAGATGCAGCACGCCTCCCACTGGTCACTGGTTGTTTTTGAAGAAACATGTCATTTCAGAAAGACGGAAAGCTCCTTTGTCTGAAGTCACTGTACATGTGCCTCGTTTCCTTCTCTATTGCTAACTAACTCTATTTTCTGATGTTCGTCAGGTGGACCACATCTAGAACAGCGCTCAGGACACGTCACACCAATCATCGTGAGACGCTTCCAACAAAGAGGAAGTTAAGGTAATTAGATCATCTCTTCTACCTATTGTCTGATGTAGATGAAACAAAAACTACTTGAAAGTTAGACGACAAGATGATCATTCTTAATCTTTATAAGAGCAAATCATCTTTTTCCCGTTGTATTGGTTTACACGGGGCAAGTTCAAGTTTTACATGGACTAAAAAGTGATTGTCAGGCCGCCCAGGAAATTGGTGCGTTGTTGACTTGTCGTTGCTGTCATTTTACGCAAATCAATCTACTTTATATAATGTTTTAGTGGCTTTTCTCTCGTTCTCCGTTTGCGTGAACCGACATCCCTCCAAACTGGAAGTGCCTTTACAACAGGAGTGTGCATCTGTGGCAAAAAGAGGAAAAAAGTGGAAGGAATAAGGTGAATAGAGCTCAGAATTGTCGTCACAGATCAGTTCAGTTTGCCTAATGTTGAAACCGATGAAGATACTGAACTTAGTCTTTTTAAAAATGTATTCCTACACTATACATTTGCAGCTGTTTTGTTTACTTTTTAACATTGTTTTGGCTGATGCATCTCTGGATGTTCATCACACCAACAAAAACTTTCCATGGTAACAAAGTATTTTTTTATTTGTATTGTTTATTTCACGTTCCATCCCAAGCTCTATAAATGCTTCTGCTCAAAAGATTTCCATCAGATTGAAAATTTCTTTTAGACGGACCACTTGATTTATAAAACAATATAATAACATCTCCTTAAAGACAAGCAGGTAATGAACCCTCCACCAGAAAAGTTACATGGTGCACCTTCAAATGTCTAGCCACAAATCAGTGTTTCGGTTGCAGGCATCCAACGCAAAAGAATAATTTATTGCCATCCAATTACGTGTGGGCGATTTAAACACCAAAACAGAAGAAAATTGAGCCTGACCCAAAGACTAAAACGTCCACTCGCTCCTCTGCCGGGAGATAACAGCACGGAAAAATTGGCTCTTTCTACAATTGCTTATTTGGTTCTAGCGTATGATTTCTTTGCATATTGTGTTATTTCAAGTGGAATCGCTCTAAAAAAAAAAAAGAAGCAAAATATGATGTTGCCTGCCGTTTAGCTGTGATAACTGATGCAGAAACACTGGGCACTTTAGAGTCGCTCTCTGTCTCTAGTGTAGACTTCTCAAACTGTTAGACAAGTTGGCTTTGGTCAGTCCAGATGTATTAAAAGTAAAATGATAAATAATAAAGAGTCACTGTATCGCAAACAAGTTATTTATATTATTTATGTACACAAAACTCCAGCAGCAGAACTGTTCAGCTGTGGGTGAAGACATTTCCAATAATCAGTTAACCGGTTGTGTTAACACAGCGCTTTTTTACTGTACTTTTTGTTACTGAATGAGTTATTTTAAACGCAACGCAGAGCAGCGACAGAAACCGGTTTAAACGGAGCACAACAGACTGAATGAAAGCTCCAGTGAACGCTGTTTTGACGAATTATTGTAGTAATAATGAATACAGCACTTTTTAAGAGTCACATTAAAGTTTCTAACATTAGCCGCTTACCTTTAGCTTGTGCAGGGAAAAGATCAATAGTTTTCCATCTGAGACAAAAAACTGTCTGTTTTCTCACCAGCGTCAAATCCAAGTTAAATAAACCATGAAACATTAACATTAGTTCATAAATACTGCAGTGTCTCAGGTTTGCTTCGTCTTTGAG